>JARFOC010000394.1:461933-484247 GCA_031763485.1 Osmoderma eremita | reverse complement strand
CACACGTCAACAAATGTATTTAAAAACTGACAAATAACAATCAACTGTTTTTACATGGCAATTACTATACATTACAAGAACTATTTTCAAAATAAAATCTTCTAGATAAAGCAATTTCCTAAATGATTAGGGGCATATCGCTCCTTACTTGGTCTTGATCGGTTTCTTCGATTAGAATGTTGGGATTAAATGAATGATCTCCGATTTCATGAAATCAGATGATCTCTGATTTCATGAAATCGGAGATCATTGTGAATCTGTTGATTCACCTAACGCATCAGGTGAATCAATAGCGATTTGCATGTTACCAAAGATTCGCGATTTTAGCGCTAACAATGACTGAACTTACAGTTTCACTCATGTACCCCACTGTATTTGTATGGAATAAAATCTATTCGGGCAATAGCAAACATCCAGTTTGCAAGTAAGTCGGCGTCACTTGGATACTGAAATGCTCGTACCTTCGGACCATTTTTATAATTACCGCGACAACCAGGGACACAACATATAAACCATGGTAACAGATAAGATAACCAAAAAGTAGCATTTAAAAGCACTAATAATTGAAATTAAATTGAACAAACACATGCATGTGAATTGGTCTAACTTTATACATCGCCGGCTTGCTCCCACTGAGCATTCACCTACCTGACGTAACAAGCGCGTAACGCCAGAACATTTGGGTCTTGTACTATCGATGACAATGGTTAGGTGTTGCGATGGTATTCCTTCAGTCATTAGAAATTAATCGCAAAACTTGTTGTGAGGATGCTTTTGAATTTAAATGAATAAAGTGTCTTCTGAATAAAAATATTTTCTCTATGGAAACCACTGTATATCTCCCGATCACAACAGTAGGCTTCCGTAATCCCTTTTTGGGTTCCTCATGATATTATTAAATGCTTCAGAGGATATAAAAAATAAAGTATGAAGTCAATGGAAGCTACTCGCTTCTAACATAAAACTTGTGCGTAGAGGAAGTAAAACTTTTTCAATTTTTTTTTTTAAGAAAAGAAAACGAATTTTATGTATAAGTGTCTATAATTGAGTGAGGAAAATTTGCAGATATTGTAGTTCCCAATTTTTATTGTTGTTTCCTATACTATGTTATATCTGCTTGACACCGAAGCGGACTACTGCGTGGTTGGAGAGGGTTCGCCCGCAACACCCAGTTTAGATACTGCGCACATTCCAATGTCGAAGTACTAATTTTAAGATTTACTTTAATTTTTACCTTAGCTGAATTTCAACTTTCACTTTAACCAAAATAAAATATTACCAAAACTTTACATGCTGACTATTGTGAGCGTGCCCGATGAAGACTAAAGGTGCATTGTCAATTACGCGACTGCAACGGCTATAGCCATGCGGCTGTAGACGGGCGACTCAAGCGACTTTGCATTTAGGGTGCAGTGCCAATCACGGGACTGTAACGGCTATAGCCGCGCGACTGTAGACGTGCGACTCAGACGACTGTGGTTTACGTTCAAATGTAGGCATTGTCGATAACGCGACTGCAGTCGCCATACGTCGCGTTCATATATTTCAGTGTAAATGCAAATTCGTTTGAGTCGCGCGTCTACAGCCGCGCGGCTATAGCCATTGCAGTCGCGTGATTGACACTTCACCTTTACATTGAAATATATGAACACGATATGGCGACTGCCGTCGCGTTATTGACAACGCCTTCACATGTTTCAACGTAAATCATAAAGTCGCCCGTCGACAGCCGCGCGGCTGTAACCGTTCCAGCCGCGTGATTGACTTAGGTCGAAACTAGTCGCACGCAGTAAATGAAACAACAATAAAAATTGGAGAGTAAAATATATTCAAAGTTTCATTATAAATTTTCATTATATTATCACAATTGGATTGGTGGCCTAAAAGTGAAGCCAATCACTAATGGGCTTATGGGGCGGCTATATGAAGCAATTCTGTTATTTGGTCGATAATGAATACATTCTCGGTTAAATAGATATTGAACACAAGTGCTTATATGATCCAAAGGAAGTACAGGAAACAAAAAAGCAGCAATTTATCAACAATTGGTTTCTGTTTTATTGCATAGTTATGAAGAGATGGGTGTTAACATGTCCCTGAAAATAATTTTTTTGCATTTGCTGCTCGACCTTTATCAGACTACTTTGGAAGTGTGAGCGACGAGCACGATGAACGTTTTCATCAGGATTTCAAATCGTTTGAGAAATATTATTAGATATACTGGGACGCAGACATGTCTGCGTCACCTAGCATGCATGCTAGGTGACTACTGTTCGCCTATTGTAAGCAAGACAAATAGAGACAGTTACAAGGGAAGGACTAAATAACACATTTTTAATGTTTATACTTATTTTTTTATGTGCCTTTCTAAAAATAATAAATGTCCCTAAGATGTGATAGATTGCATAGTAAACAAAAAATCTTATGTATTTCCAAAAACAGTGCAGGTGAGATCATGCCTACTTCCTGGGCATAAATAATATTGTTTGTCTATCGGTAATTAATATTTAACACAACTATATAAAATATCTTTGATAAATACTTCTTTAAGAAAAAAAGATCCAAAATATTGTTTTATACAAACCTATAAATAAATTTCAATGAAATGCAAAACTGTTATGCAATTATAATTAATATATACCAACAAGATTGAACAATAAAACCATTAACACGTACATTCCTAATATACCTACCGTAATTTTTGTGAATGTTTAATTTAATTGCATTTAGCCAGCTTGAATCTTGTTTTCAATTTCAAATGTATTTTTCTGTAACAATATTCTGCTATCGTACTTACACATATCATAACGGCATCCAATGAAATACAATCATCAGGACAAAACCATCCATTTACAATTTCAAAATATCCTTCGGACCGCAAAATCATTCGAACGATCATTCACTAAGCTAAAATCATTCGAATGATTTTTAAATGAATGATCGTTCGGTTGGCAATATCATTCGAATGATTTTTAAATGAATGATCGTTCGGTTGGCAAAATCATTCGAATGATTTTTAAGTCAATAATTTTCGCCTATCGCTACTAATTATGCTACTATATTTAATTTACCCCAGAGAGAAACTTTGAACGTTCTAATTGACTTAGAATCGTACAGTGTCCACTACATAATATTTAGTAGTATTGGTGTATGGATAGCCAATAGCCACACAAAAATAATGACGTCTCATCAATTATTCAAACATAATACGAGAATAAGGATTTCAAGTTAATCACAACATTGTCTTTTGTTATTACATATCCTTCAATATAGGCACCTGTCATTTTGACATAGATGTCTAAACTAAGTACCTATATGTATACCATTCTTTCGTCTTAACTAGTAGTAGTATAGGTATATATGTTTGTACACCGAAACACACACATGTAAATAGCAATTTATTATGTACCCCTCAAAATGGAAAAATCCATACATCCTATGGGAGCTCAAACTTCCCGGTATTTGAACAATGTCCCGGAAAAGGTGGGTAAGCTATCGAATGGAATCAGCAGATTCCAGTTCCAGGGAAAACAATCTCTCTCACACACGTACAGTCTCTCTCCGTCGCCTGCTTATTTTTCTCCTTCTTCCTCGGCCTTTTCCGAACTGTCCGCCCCTCAAAAACTTATCACACACTCACATACGATACGCCGAGATGTCGGGGGTGGGATTGTCACCGCCTTCGTTCAGCTCTCCTTCTTGCGGAGAGAATGTGTATCCGGCAAGTAGGACCGCTTCCTTCTCCTGCCTTATCCCAGACGGGAGCTTCGATATCTAGTCAATTGGAATCAATACAAAAATGGCGTACGCACAGAACGGAAGAAATATAAAAAGCACATCACCTTTTTTTTCCATCTCCGCGCTACCGCCCTTGTTTGCGAAGTACGTGGGAAAATCGATTGTGCGATGTACGACGAACGTAAATGTCAGTAGCATACATGAGAGAATATAAAATAATGAGCTTATAGAAAGTCAATAGTATCAGCTTTTGTCTTGAATCTCAATATTATATTTATATGCTGTTGTTGACTTTGTGGTCGGCGGTTGCACGAATTAGTTCTTTCCTAGATGCTAGGATATTGAAATGATAGCAAATATAGCGTTACAAACTGAATATTATTCATTCAGGTGACGAATCTATGATCAAGAATAATATTACCTAAGGAATTATCTAAAGAAATCAACTTATATTTATCAAAATCTATACAAAAACATACCAAATTAAATTCCCTATATTGTGTGTTCCATTTTCCATTCCACTAAATATATCTATGCAATGTCCCTTTATTTTCCTTGCAGTCATTGCAGGTGAGTATTACATATCAATGAGACTATATTTAACACACAATAACCAGGGTAAATGTCTGCATTGTACGAGGGATGTCCGGTTACTAAGGTACGCTTGCGCGACACAGCGCCTACGTCGCTCTGATCAGGTTGAACTTGCACGTATTTTAGATGTGCATATGTACTGCATAGGTGGCTATTGTCATTGCCTTAGGCGCAGTACAACGTGTGCTGTGACAGCCGCACAATATCAGTTCCTATCGAAACATACTGCAAGTTCGAAGTGCGAGCGGTCATTTATTTATTGCATGTAAATAATGAATCACCTACCGCAATTCATAAAAAAAAAATACCGAAGACTTACAGAGAAGGCGTTATGAGCCGAAAACAAGTTAGTGTTTGATGTAAACAGTTATGACCGATGTTCCCCACCAGCAACAACGAAAACGGATGAGAATCCAGACCTGGCTCCTTCTGATTTTCATTTGTTTGGGTCGTTCAAAGCTCATTTGTCGGGTTAAAGGTTTGAAGAGGACGACAAAGTTCAAGAGGAAGTACGGCAGTATTTTACAAATTTGGATCGCACCTTTTACAAAGAGGGTTTACAGAAACTTGTGCCTCGCTGGGACAAGTGCCTTAACATTGGGGGCGATTATGTAGAAAAGTAGCTAACGTTTTTACTTAGTTTATGTTTTATTTTATTAATAAAGTAGTCTGCCTATAATTCACAATGTACCTTAGTAACCGAACATCCCTCGTATTATGCATAAGACATTGTAGATCAAAACAATTTCTAATGAGGGAACCCTGAAAAGAAAACAAAATGCGCACACACATCAAAAAAGGAAAACAAATATCCCAAGAAAAAGCAAATTAAGGAAACGTACTAGTTCATCCTCTAAAACATAAGTAAAAAATATTATAGATACTTCTTTATGTATAAGTATCTTACTAATTGTTCCTATTAAAATTTATTTCTAGAGAACGCATCATCCATCAATCAATATCTGCTTATTATATTAAAGTCAAATCAAATAACGTCTCAGAATTAATTACAGCTAAAGTTTATTGAAAAAAAATTAACGATACGCGAATATAAAATCAACAAAATACTAAAGAAAGGATAACAGCAGTTCAATACGATATCAAAACAAATCAAAAATAAACATTCTACGAAGTCGCGCTAGTCGCCGTCTCGAGAAAGAGACGGGAGGATACTGGAATCTCCGAGTTAGACAAAGAATATCGCGAAGGAAGTTGAACTCTACAACATCCCCCGATAATGAATGGTGACCGTTCGGGGTTGAGAATCTTGACCTACCCCAAGTCTGTCTAATTTCACTCTTTAAAATACTTTCCCTTGACTTCGTTTCATTCCGCTACCTCCTCCTTCCCTTCGTCCGTTTTCTCCTCCACCTACTTACTACTCCTCGTGGCACGGCCTGCTCTTCCTTTTCCGTTCATTATTCCCCCTTGTGACCCAGTGACGCTCTTTAATAAGCGACTACGAGGACTTCGGCGATGACGCCAGAAACGCAGGCGCCGCAGCTTCAATTAGCCGCGCCGCGACGCTTAATTACCTCGGGGAGCGTCGGTCTAGGGCAGGCCAGCGATGAGAAGAGAGAAGAGGAGTTAGAGGTTCAAGGCCGCAAAGGTTACTGGCCCACTTTTACCGGTTTCCAATTAAGTCTCTCTCTTCCCTAACTAAATCTGTATGCAGTATAAATTTCATGAGAACGGAACGAGATTAAGATCATCAGTTTGTATATATATTATTACACCCTTCATTAACTGTTAGTAATACAACTGGAGTGTTCTATACATATGTGCACTATACATATGTATAAATATACACATGTATTGGTACATTAGATTTATTTATATGGATTACATAATGTATTGTACTATTGTAAAACACATTAATTAGTGACTATTTTACAAGAACGTTAGTGGCTTTTTATCGGAATCTCATGCCATATATGTTTACTTTTATTAAAACCTATATTCGTTTCTACTAACTAATTAAACTTAATATGGTTATCTCGTAAACTCGTAAGTATAGCCAATGATACTTCAGTTGGATTGACCTCGTTTTAAGTTATCTTTCTGTCAGATTGATATTACAAGTTTAATACGCAGGAGTTTAATATATTTGAAGGCTTTGCTTTTGGTTATTTGTTCCATATTTGGCCTCTTATAAGACCTATATCCACCACGGTTGAACAACCAGTGGCGACACCGTGGTTACACCAGCAACCAAGCCGAACAACCAACTAGACAACCGATACGAACACCAGCAGTGGTTCCATTTTCATGATAAACGTCGAAGAGATATCACTCATTTTGTATGTGCGACGAATAATGGGGGAAAAGGCTGAAAGTGCCATTGGTCCTGCTAAATATTCAGAAAGAAATTGCACTGCTCTGTAATATGAGTGGACATTTAATTCGAATATTTCCATATGGGGATCCTTATCGACACCAATAAATCTTAAACCAGCATCTTCTAGATCTTTGATGCATCTGGGATTCACTTCGTACCTACTTACATATGCCTATATCATTCGTCTACTATAGTCCCCCTCTTCCTATGTAAACGTCATATCTTTCTTAAAGTAACTCATTCTTTAGAAACAGGTTAACTAACGCTGGTGGTCGGCAACCAGTGTCTGAGTGAGTGCTAGTGGTTTTACCAGGGTGGTTGAGACACCATTCAGATCGTCGGAAAGTCAACTCCCTGGCGAGCAAGCAAGCCGAAACCAAGTGAGATATGCTGTTGCATATTTTAGAATATTGTCACTACAAGTTGTTCCACCGGGGTGCCCAATAGGATATAGACCTACCAAAATTTGATGATATTCGGGGCTAAAATTTTCGTGAAATTTGAAAATAATACCTTTGCAAAACATTCTAAGAAGCAACTTATGGTAAATCATTTTTGTGCAACCATGTTAGAACCTAATATACTACATTACTAATAAACTGTGAAGTCATTTTCTTCTTTTTAACTTCAGTAGATGTTAGTAGTGGTATGCTGGTGGCATTTTGGAACGAAATTTATAATTTCCAAATATAATCGATCAAATCAATAAATAGCATTCGTGCATTTGGAGATATACAAATAACGATGAAATTTATCGAGAAAAATCAAAATCGAAAATGAAATCGATATTCTCCAAGCTATGGAACGGCAGCGTTATCGCTACGGTAACCTTCCTCTCTCTATGCAGCATAAAGGGCTAGGTGTTCGAACGTGAGTCGAAGACGTAATGTGCGAAACGCTCCGGGTCTCCAACCCCGGATCGATGGACGTGTATAAAGGGTGGGTCACACACACACGCACACACTAGCGCGATGCCGCTGGTACCGCCACCGCCTCCCGGGGACTCCACCCGAATGAAAAATAGCGGCCGATCGTCCTGGATGTGGACGTAGAGATGCAGAAGGAAACGAAAGACAAAGACGATCCTTTTGCGGAGGGAAAAAAGCTCGCACAAAAGCTCACACGCTCTCTCCCGTATTCGCCTCGCCTCGTTCCTTCGTTTACACGTCCGCTCGCTCCTCTCACTTTATGTGAACACGGGAATATTTTGGGGAAAGGGAACGACTCTCCGAGAATGGGGAACGAAGGGGGAGGACATGTAACGATAGAGCGGCACGCAAGCGCCATCTACATCGTCAATACTTCACATTCGAACACCTACACACGCCACAGGATTGGGCGGTTTCCTTTTTAGAATATTTTATACGCGCACATAACATATATAGAGGTATATTTATATAAAGCGTACCCATGGGTAAGCATTACTGTCTACGGCTGCTTTCAGAGAAATAATATCAGTCTAATAATAATTGCAAATGTAACACTGAGGGAACGATCGGCATTATTTATAGACTTTAAACCTGTTAAAACTTATCTATTTTGGAACCCAGTTTGCCAGTTTTCACCAATTTATTTTGATGGAACAATATGGGGTATAATATACCCACAGTGCTCTTTTACATTAAACCAAACTAGGCAGCGCGATTGCGATAGCTGATATTTCTGGTTTCTTCTTTCTCGAAAAATTCTACCAAAGAATTTCGAAAAATCGTAACAATGGATTATTTCTTGCAATTTTCTGTTCAGGTTCTGATAGTTCTGGTTTTGGGCTTGCCTGAAAATTGATGTTTGTCGACTAGTAGGATCCTGAAAGTAGATTTCCCATGAACAACTTCTTATGCTGGGATATTAACTTTCCAGGAGACTCTTGCGATTTTAATCAGCCAGTTGTCGTAGCAATGTCTTCCGGGTATTATCGCGTTGTAGTATTATTACTTGACGTTTCGCTGAGCACGCTGTCAACTTATTCTGGAGTTGTCTGATGACTGACAGTTCTTCTTAACAAGAAGCGCATATGCGTAGACATGTTACAAATTTGCAACTCAAGTTTTGAAGAAATTTTCTTTGTGAAACAGCGGTTCATAAACCTTCTAGGAATCCAAAATTTTGCAAAATTTAAATCTCCAAAATTATACCATAAAATTTTAATATAGCATACGTCTCATTTTCTTTATATAAGCTTTCCTATTCCGATATTACTATCCTAGGCTGTAACTTCAGCTTTATAAAATATTGGGTTCCGTTCTGATGCGGTATTAACACCAACATCCAACACTGAGAAAATTTTTTAATAAGTTAAATATTTTCGGAATTACACAAGATATGGGAAGATGTTTCATATGAAGTTCATTTAAGTAGACATACTTATAACTCATATCAAAATAAAATTCAAGATGGCGGTTTCGAAGATATTGGTTGCAACTTTCTTATTTTAAATGGACGCCATATTGGATTTTTTACTTTAAGTAGCATTTCTCTTCCTATTTTCAAAAATGCATGACAACCTATATCCAAATAAAAAGTTATTAAAAAAATAGAATATTTTAATTTTCAATTGTGGTCAAATATTAAAAAATTCTCGTCTTCACTTGAAAAACATGCTTTGATAATTCAATCGCATATTGAAATTTTTAAAAAGCTGGACACAAATATGCAGCAGTATGGATGCTTATACGAACCGAGTCGTAACGGAAATGCGGGAGGTTTAGATGATGTATTAACATTAGCTTGTGTGGCGGCTAATTCAAATATTTCGACTAAGGAAATACAAGCACGTATTTAAAACTAAAACATAAAAACACAAGCTTGACCTGTATTTCACATTGTTGAGACATTAATGGCAAATGATCTAAATAGGGGGGCTATCTCTTACTGATAAAATAACACAAAATGGCAATTTCATCAGTGGTGTTTTACAGATCGACGAATCCAATTCTTCAAACACCTCTGGGAAATTTCTTAGATGATCAACCTATGGCACAACATGTTCAAGCATCATATTTGAACATTTTGTGCCAATCTATACGAAATTTGTCTGCTCAAACAAGTGTATTCTTTAATTAGTTGAAAATACTGTGTCTTTATTATCGCCTATGCATGGGTATTTCGTGTGCGAGTGCTCATAGAGCACTAAGAAAGAAATTGCATAGGCATCCCTACAAAGTTTCAATTTGTCAACACATAGGTGGCCAAGATTGTGAGACAACATGGAATTACCACCAACGGCTTAGTGAAAATTTATACGAAAACAACCTAACTTTTTATGAAACTTTCATTAAAACATGCAGTTTTTCGCATATATCTGGACAACTATTAAAGACATCGGATTTTCGATGGGATGTTCATAATCTACGCCTCGATACCGATCCTTTCATGTACAATACAAGTCATTTGGAGCGAGTTTGAAATAATGAAAAACCCCAAAGGGGGGACCAAGGGAATATTTTGGGAAGGTATCGCCAGACTTATTCATATAAATCGCCTTCAATTATACACGAGTAAAAGCATTTTGACCCGCCGATTACGAATATCGAGCCCATTTCATCGAAAATCCCATAGTTTTCGAGCTATCGGCATTTTTATGATTTTTCCGACGAAGCTTGGTTTCATTTATGTGATTACGATAATGCCCAATTATCTGACGTGGTCAACAGAAAATCTACATGTTTTTATTGAAGGCGACGTTCAGCCTAATAAGGTTGGGTTGTTTTGGGGTTCGATGTCTAGAATAGAGATTGTAGGGCCAATTTTTTTCTACGATACTATAAATGCTTAGCGTTAAACTCTAGCGCCCTGTCTGAATAGCTTGCCTGATAATGAAATTGCTAGTAGATATTTCGTACATCTTCCGGCGCACACTGCACGGGTTACAGTAAATTATTTACAGCAATTTTACCATGATTAATTAGTGAAAATCGATAGCCAACCTGTTCATCCGATTTGATATTTCTAGGTTCCTTTCCTTTTTGACTTAAAAAAAATGTATACCGCAACAGACGATAATTTGGAAGAATTGGAAGCAGCTATTTCTGAATAAATGAATAATATACCAATTAGAGTCTGTAAAATGTATTCGGCAATATGAGAAGATGGGCAAACCTGTATCTCGAAAATGATGGTTGATATTTGTTGTAAACGTATTTTTTTAATATCTAATAAACTCAACTACATTGAGGGCACTGTATTGTGATTTTAATAAACAATATTACAATTATGTTTATTTTTATTACCATAGACAATGTGAATTAATGTATGGTAAATTGATAAATCTAAGATAATTTTTCATCGTTTGATCCACGTTTAAACAATAATCGTAACTAATAAAACAAGAAATTCAGATGAGCAAGTTGTGCCACCGTAAGTTTGCTATTGCCAACGTAAGACAGTTGACATTATCAAACAAATAAAGGTAAAATGTTTAATACAGCGTTCATGCCAAACACTCTTAACGAAGTTAATCAAACAAATGAGGTTGGGCCTTTTTGTTGTCATTCTGAAAACTACTTTATTTTATTTATACTTCTAAATGGATACCTTTTCATGAAACCTCCGATAGAACTTCAGCACGTTAAGCATCATATGCACTCTTCCTAGGTGTTTTAAAAAAGGGGCAAATATCGACAGAATAAACTAAAACCTTGCAGAAAAAGGAAGAACCTCCAGAAGGTTTTCAAACGATAAAAGCAGACCATGGTGTCATAAAACTAGCGGATTCCGCCTTCTTGGCGACTTCTTTCGTTTGAGTTGTGAAGCGTAAGTCATCGCGTGGAACAGAGGCGGCAGCCACAGGGAGCGTTTATGGGGACGCGAGCGTCTTCGATGGGACGCGGGCATATGCTGATAAAGGGCTATTTGTGTTTTATGGACCAAGTAAATAACGATCCCTCCGCCGGTTTTTTACGGTCCAGCATGTAATCTCTGCCTTCGCTTTTCTCGACGTATATTGGGCATACATTCAACCAGTACGTATGAATGCTTCGTTTAGTTCCACGGAGGAATGATCTTGATTATATATACAGTTATAAAAATTCGATAATAAAAATAAAAGAAAATTTTATTTATACACATACATATTTTCGTCCTTATTTCTTATGTTAACGACATATCCATATACTGGCTGACTTTTTTATTCTCAATATGAATTTAGAAAAACAAAGTATGAGAATTATAGAATCACATAATAGCGGACTCAAACATATGGGTACTTCTTGAATATAATCGGAAATTGAAATAAATTAGCAATTAATGTCATGATGTTCAATATTCTAGCTCATAGTAGACTAAAGATATTGGTAATCAAAAACACCGATCATGCGAAGTATGTGTTGTTTAGTGCCGAGTCTACTTTTTCTTTCAGTGGAGTGTAAGCTGGCAAAATTGCCGTTGATTGGAATTTTTGCAAAATGAACTTTTTTATCGAAATTGAAAATTGTCCCCTAGAATTAACCAGGAAAATGTATTTTCAGCAAGATGGTTGTCCAGCTCGTAATAACATCGAAATTTCCTAAATGAGATGTTTCCGGTAATATGGATAGGTCGCATTTTCCGAGAATCCATGGCCATCACTATCCCCGGATCTCACACCTTGTGACCTTTTTCTTGCGGACATTTGAACAATCAGGTATACAAATATCGCCCGTTTAGAAATATTGACCACTAGAAACTACACTGAGAGAAGTAATTTCTACAGGCAAATAATACTCACTAAATTCAAGTAATTCTCATTCTCATATATAAGCAAGAAAATATAGTTTTCGGAAATATATTTTAATTTCTTGATAGTCCAATACTATTTATTCTTACATGAAGATAAATTACTTTTCTAATAAGAAAGCAAATTCTTGGAAGAAATAATTTTGATATTTTGTTTAAGTACTTCGTTTTCTTCTCCTTGCCAGCAAGATCCATTCAACAAATTTTTCTTATTAATTCAAGAATTTTGATATCTTGTAAGAAGTCGTTTCTTTCTGGAACTTATAATTGCGCATACTTCATGATATTCATTATTTTCTTATATTAAACTAGATACTTACTTGGGATAAGCTTCGTGCTTATTTGGGGTAAAGTATATACTTACTTGTGGGAAGAATTACATGTCTTTGGACGCAGATACATACGTGAATAAAATTCTCGGGAGTTGTACTTATTAGTGTATAGTGCTATCTGAGATTTTATGTTCTCTCAAACAATATTCTTAGCACTGGACACTAGAAAATACAATTCCGAAGAGTTTTGCTCACAAGAACATAAAGATTACAGCAGTAATTAATTAATATTCCATTAATTAAACTAGTATCAAAATATATAATTTACTATTTATTTAATATAACTTCCTTTGTAACATTATAACAACTTTACTGGAAAGTAATACATGTTTACACGTAGGAAAAATACTGTAAATATTGTTAAAAGGTGGTAACGATGCTTTATTTCCTAACTTAACTTCATACGTTAAAATATAGATATACATATATACGTGCAATATATATATATTATACATATATTATTTGTGTCATACATGTACCTTGCTTCACGGCATCCTCAATATTTTTCTTAAATTCCACCCATACAAAATGGCCTTTCTGTCATAACCTCACATAATAGAACTCATCACCCATATTTTACTGCAAATCGTACATACAAACGCATCAGCGTCTTGCGATAATACATAAATAGCCACAAAATTAAAGCAAGTACTAAAATTATTATTTTGTATATGTATATCATTTGAACTTACCAGTATAATTTTCCTCTGTACAACACATGCACCGTTGGTTTCTACTACCACACCAGAATAATACATTTTGAAGTAAAATAATGAAATCCAGATATATCTAGAAATTTCCGCGTCATATACTCTTCTGTGGTCAAACAACCAATAAGAATAAACATAATACATAGTGCTGGTATCATAACGTGTAGGATGCAACCAATCACATTATTTATAAAACCGCGCCATGCTTTGAAAGGAGAAATTCATTTCTTGACTAAAGAAACATTGTAAGAAAAAAGGTTACTTCCGCCAAGAGTAACTGTTGTATTACGCTTAGTAAGTATTCTACACACAAGAATAAACTTACTTCTCTTAAAGAAACTAACCCAAGAACGTCTAATTTCTTGCGGTTAGAAAATACTTTTCTCTGTGTAGAAGAGACCATTAGAAACTGTATTGTTTAGATTCCATCTGTATACCTACCTAATTTTTCATTTTTCATTTATTTTTTTTTATTTACTTAGCTTATAAATAGCTTTTAAATATTATTTCTTTCACCAAAATATACTAAATTATTTTTCCCTATAAAAGTTCGATAAATAAGACCATTTTGACCAATTTTCTAATTTCTAACATCGCTTTAATGGTAGACCAAGAATGCAATGAAAATTATTTTTGGCTTTTTGGTGGTTGGACGCGAAGCAGAAATTAATGCCAAAAACCATTTTTCAATAACGCAACTAATAAAAAAAAGTTTACCTTGTGGATTATAAAGAAACTTTTCATACACCCCATCTTAGGTATTCAAACATGCACAAACAGTTGGTTGGGAACTATTTTTAAAAAACTCTACAATAAAAAAAATTTCCATATGTTGCGAACAATATTTTTAGGTAATTTATTTATTTACAATTACCTAACAGAGGATCCTTTTACAGGGTAAATCAAGCAACAAATAATTAAAGAAATGTATACATGAACACGGCATAATATAATCATATATAAAAAAAATGAACATATATATAAGAAGTAAATATTGCAAGGACTGTGGAGCAGCACAATAAACACACTGTTCGGATTACTCCTCCCGCATAAAGTATTGATTAATTCTGGACGACACTTGTTTCCCATTATCAAGTCGAATAACCGAATTCGGTTATTCATTATATTAAGAAAGCTAATATATTTCTCAAATGCCAATTTTCTTACTCAAAACAATAATAATTGATTACCAGCATTAATGGGACGAAAAGTACAATAACTTTTACCAGTACGCACAAAGGGGCTACAAAACAAGTTTTTGATGTATTCTTTTTTATGTCCTTCTTACTGGTGGGAACAAACTGCATCATTTATATTTAAAATTCATCATAATGTTGCAATATAATTTTACCATTTACAGTATGCATACTATGCAGCCTTGAAGGCTGCGAGCTTGCTATAGGAATTCGTATATAGCATGGAATAGAAGTAAAAGCACCGTTAGTTTGAAAGAGCCAGGGCAAAAGTAAGAATTTTACGAGCTGCTGTACTTTGCATATGTATTTAAGTTAGAGAGGAAAGAGCAGCATAGGGAGGCTGGACCTGTTACATATAATTGGTAGTCCCTTGTAGTTTGTCAGAGAATGTGTATGTGTGTGCTCAACTATTTTATTGCGCCAGATCATCGCTGACGAAAATTTATTGAAGTCGCTTGCGATTACCCTCGTATTGAGCGGTATAGGGATTCATAATGGATTACTATACTGCTGAACAGAAACTACAAACGATAAAACTACATTATGGTGATAATTCGTCAAAAGTCGTTGTGACTTATTGGCCGTTACGTTTCTAGAGAGGCGTATTCCAAGCAATGCAATAAAACAAAATACGGTTCGAACAGTAGGAACTACGGGAAATTCTTCCTAATTCAAAAAAATTAAATTATTACACTCTATTATACTTTCTTATTAAGAATTATTGTATATTTACAAATTCAGAACAGTTGTTCATTCTCTACATTGTTTTTGCATTATCGCTTGGTTTAGAAGTAACGGTTTATTTTTTTATAAAAAAAAAAATGGTTTTAATTAGAATTTTTGTTTACTTTCAGAAAATCAACATGTTTTGGTTATGATTATTGATAATATAATGTGTTAGCTAGATTATTATAGTATGCAATTACACTGTTAAGGTTCCCACCGATTCGGATTCTAATTAATGAGATCCAAGTAACTTGTGACGTGCAGCCAGGCGCCTCTTAAAAAGTAACTTTTCTTTTTATATTTACGTTGATTTACGGGTACCTGATCTATTCTTAACGCCTATAACACTAAAGCTTATTATTAGTCGAACTTTCTTATGATCGACATCTAAATGATGGTTCCCTATAGCCAGATCGTTTGCATCCGCACTGTATATATTACAGAGTGAATTCTTCCCGGTTGTGGATAAGCTCAGTGAAGAGTAAAAGAAACGACTAGATGTCGTAGTTTGTTAGAACGGAATACAAATTACTCTGCTGCTTTATTCAGCAATCAAATCTTTGGTTCACCTATTCATTTTCTTTTATAAAATAGAAAATATGGATGAACCAAAATTTAATATGCATATATATTTAGCTCGCTAGCTTAATTAAGTTTAAAAACTTTCAAAACAAATTTTAAGTTACGATATTTCTATAACACGATCTCTTGAAATAAATACAAGTTACAAATAAGCTACATTTGGAAGAAATAACATTACATGCATTAACATGTGTTAAATTATTGGTATATTTTTCGTCTTGAAGCGCACTTACACTGCGTAATCTGTAAAAATCAGACCATTAACTGCGTGACGTAGATACATAATACAGTTATGCACATACAGCTGTAACAGATACTTTAAGAGAATCTTAACTACTCTGCATAAATATCCTATGTATTGATATAAATTCTCACCGGTAACAAAAGCAAAAATTGGGTAACGATATACTTTGCGTTCGAACAGATCCCCACAGCCTATACCCAACTCTGTACCTTTTAAACAGTAGTCACTCCATAAATATGCATAATAAAACACAAACCCTATTTCGGACGATTATCAATTTGATCCGATATTTCAACCCTAGCGAGAATATCGGTTCGAGAGTGCATACATTTTAAATTAATTTGCATTTCATAAAGAAAGGATTCTGCGGGAATGTAAGCCTGCTCTCACCGGAGAGTAATCGGTATTGAACCAGCATTCTTCCATAATAGCCTGCTTATGTGTATGTAGATGCACATGTATAACCTATAAAAAGCGGTTGCCAGGGATTATAATTTTGCGCCTCCCATTTTATTTAGTGCACTAAAAATATGTTTCAAATGAACAAAAATCCTCAGACTATATACTAATTTTACCTCTAGCAAATTTACAAGTCTCATAAAGTAAATATATAAAGGGTGGAGAATTTACATTCAAAATCTTTTGAAAGGTATATAGTGTCATTTTAGATATCTGAGGATATTTAAATTTAGCGCTACAGTTTTTAGTATATTTTGTTTATTACTGGTATCAAATGCGACGCGTTAGCTTTTATTTTTTATATTTTGTGTATGGAGCAATTTAATGAACAGTATCCAGGTGACGTAACCTATAAAGTATTTGCACAACGACGAGACAAAATTATGGATACTTTTGAATATAAACATCACCGCATTTGAGAGAGGATGTTGTTGGTGTTAAAATATATGGAAACAAACCCTGACAAACCAACAAAAAGTTATCTGCACAAACTGATAGATACATGTTTCTTTTTCGCTATCAGTATATTATATATGATTCTAGGTTTGTCATATGATTCCGCCAGAAGGGCTCTGGGAAAGAAAAAACCTTCTATGCACCTTTACTGAGGAATAGTTACGCAGCTATTTATACGCATTAAATATGAACTATGAAGAATGCACCACTGTCGTTAGTTCAATAACCCTTAAGTGATGGCATTTCGAATGCAACTTTCATGTCTTCCATTTGTCAGACTATATACATAGTAAAAACTACAGATCATGAGCAAAGGAAAACTCACACAATTTCGTGCGAACCAGAATGCATTCCGTTAAAATTAGAACTTGGGTTACAATGTCAAGGAGCCCGATAATTGTTTCAATTAGCAAAAACATCCCATTCAAATATTGGAAACTTTTGTCAAAGAATTACATGAAGATGAAATACAGACTTCGACGCCCGAGCTAGATGCTCATGACTCCATTTATATTAAAAAGAATAAAAACCTTCTTAGTCGGAAAGAAGCGCTCTTGTCATTTTCTTTGTTGACGGAGTTATTGGAGTAAAGCACACGCTTAAGAACGCTCGGGTGGCCCTTCTAAGAATTTTTTGCGTTCGAGGATGTGTGAAAGGTTGTAAATATGTTAGGAATAGATAAGGGGAATAAGGGGAAAAGGAAAAGTAGTGCATGTTTTTATATATAGTTATTTTTGCGCTCATTCGGTTATACGACTTGATAATGGGAATCCACGTATTCCCGAATCACGTGTTGTCTTGAATTAATTACCACTTTATGCGGGAGGAGTAATCCGAACAATGTGTCGCAATCTTGCAATCTTTACTAAATATTTGCAAATGTCAGAAAATTTTTTTGATTAGGATCTAACGCTCGACATTTTGAATAACTACTGTTATTAACAGAAAAGGTACTTTTCTATTATAATTTTTTACTTATTCTGTATACTTGTTGCAATTTTGGCGTTTATATGTTTTTATTACATGGAATACATTAGTATTACTTAGTTTATGTATCTATCATTACACTGTATAAATTAAATTGTTGTTTAAAATTTAAAAACTTACAAAAATTTGTACATATTTATTCTGATAAATCATCCCGCTTGAGGCTGACGCAATATCAGGGAGATAGATGGTGAATCCTAGTGCCTAAAAGTTTGATGTGGCGATAAATTTAAACATAAGAAATCTATAGCTGAATATAAAGGCTCTTTCTAGGAAATATACTTACATATATGCATTATACGCGCAAGAAATGTCGCTGAAAATCTATCTATTTTTCTCAATATATCTGATCTGACAATAAAATAAATAGGTTAGGTATATGTTCACTCAAAATTAATTTTCTTCAAACTTTTTTCGCAAGAATACTGTGTTTCATTCAAGAAAAAGTATAAATTAGTAGGTTTTATGAAAGGTTAAATAACCACGTTATTATTAAAGGTAGACATGCGATAGGGAACACAAACTGTACTATTTTTTAGCGTAGAATTCAAAAATAGTTTTAAATTATGCAATATTGAACTCACAAAACCTTTTAAAAATGTTTAAAAATGAAATTAGGATATTTATACGTTTACTTACATATTATTTATTGAGACGGCTCTAAACTAGTCCCCGAGCACGTACTATCTAATGTCAGCTACATTAATTCGCTCCCATGCTAGTTACGGTGTTTTAATCCCTTACCTTAATTTGTCCCCAGACAAGAGATTACGAAATTTATACTTTCTTGGAAACATAAATAAAAAGTTGTCCTGTATATACATTAAATTTTGAAGCAGTTTCAAACAGAGACTTCTTTTAAAAGTTTAAAGTTTATCTGAATGTGCAAGAATACGAGATCCAGTCGTGCGTAGACGTCAGCAGTGCGTTACTAGAAAAATCGATGAGTATAAAAATGGGTCTGTTTCGAGATTTGATTTTGTTAAATGTATAGCTTATCTTTGTAAACGTTAAATGTAAATCTTAATATGTATTAGTGTTTGTATAAAACACAAGCAGGCATTTCTATTCCATTCTTAATTAATAAAATATGTTTGGTGGCACTTACTGAGTTTTTCATTTCCTGCATACATAAATATGTTATCTACAGATTTTAAATAAGTATACCGGTGATTCATACTACGATAAAGTCGGGGATAAAATTTATGAATATTTTTTCAGTTACGAGTTTAGGTACGTCCTTTTATTAACATGGATAAGTCAAGTGATAAATAATAATTTTGACATTGAGTTCATAAAAATCAGCAAGCCTACAGAAAAGTAATTACTTAAAGTAATGATGGCGTATTAAATAGTTTATCCTTGACAATTACAAAACTTTATCGCAAAACAATAGTGCTTAAAGTTTTAGAAACAGTTTACACGTAGTAATTCCAGTACTAACAATTTCATTTTATGACTATTATGGTTTGATATTTAGGTGTATGTATAAGCCTATCTAAATTTCTTTAGCTACGCAGGTGTATTATTTAATCCGTTAATACAGCATCAAATAACACTGTATATATGTAATGAGAAATTATCATTAGCAATAAAACAGATTTGATTCATTTAAACTTTGAACAGTAATCCTCTCTTCACGCAATAACCTCATAATTACCATACAAATTGCCTATATATATGAAGTGTGGTTTCATTTTATGCTAGGATATAAACTTAAATTCTCAACTAAAGAGTTCATGGTCAAATAAACCGCACTTACAATCAAATAAAAGACGAAAAGGGTAATTGATGTGTTATTTACCAATAAGATTGTTTAGAAAATATATATCTGTGTGTATAAGATAAATTTCTATTATAAAAAAATAAATTGGTAGGGACAATCAACAGTTTTTAACCTAAATCTACTGAAAAGAAGTATAGGTGATTCGAAGTTTTTCGTTTCTACTTTTACTTCTCTCTTAGTTACATTTTAATGGGCATGTCGACGTATCCAAGGAAGACTATCGTAACTCATTATTTGCACAATTGAGATAATTCCATAGAAACATTTACATCAGGAGTAAAAATCATCTTGTTCTAAATTTCATTGTTTCACAGTATTGCATTTAATTGAACAATTTCAGAAATGCCACACATTTTCTTAATTTCCTCCCTAAGTGACCTTTGAATGAGTTGCTACAGTATTCGTTGGAGATTTTGTTTAAAATATTTGTTGTACAAATGCTATTTTATGACTTTTATTTAAATAAACTAATACAACATTTTGTTAACATGAATGCTAAATTATTTTTTGACCGCAGCTATTTGAAAATCTCATGTTTTATTCAGAATCTTCGCTCTCCACTACATCGATGTTAGATTCTTCACATTCAGTAGTCACGGATGTGTTTGAAATCAGACTTCCAAAAGGCATGATACATAGTGGGTATTTTGCCATTATCACGCAGCCCAATAATCCCTTAATTTTTTTGTCGTTTATTAGTAGTACACAGTCTTACAATAATTTTGGAGGGAATTGTTAATAGTGGAGGGTCTTCCTTTAGATATTAGACATTTTTTCCTGATGTCACTGCTCTTTAAATCGCCACTACATTCATACTTGAATTGTATAGTGTATGGCTTTTCATACGAGAATCCAATATCCCTTGTTTGATTCACTTTGAATGGGTTTCTGTCTGCATTAATTTTCCAATTTTCATTTTCGGTATACATTTTAAAAATAATACAATCGTCTTGGGGCATCTCTGTAACGTCGTAAATCTTTCCAGTTGTTTTAGCCATTCTTGTTAAAGTGACCCACTGTTCGAGCACACGTACACAACTGGTTGTCGCATTCTTAATGACTGCGTGCATACTGTCACCTTCATTTTGAGTATGTCCCTTTCCAAGAAAACTGTGTATAATGTCAATTTTAAAATGTACGGCGGCAAAGGCAAACATTGAGAATATAAAGCGATTCCTATTTTGCCCAGAACAATTGTCCAAATAAAATATTACGTTTTTCATTGCTTTTCCTGTTTTCAAGTCTAAGAGTCCAGAGGCAACAGGCAACTTCATTGGGACCCCTTTTTGCTATTTGTTCATGCCACACAACGCACTAACCCTCGTAAAACTGTAAAATTGTATGTTGAAATCGTGCTCTTACAATAAAAATCGCTGACATTTGAGTATGCAGTAGCTAAAACTTTTTGAAAATCCAAGCAAGCTACGCATTCACTCTTATCGTTTATTGAAAGATTTTTGTCAGAATTCTTGAAATTCCTGGATGCTGTCTTATTGTTTAAATGAAGCTCATATTTTGCACTAAGTTTTCCTTTTTCCGCTTCCGGAGCCAAATTAAAAACAATGCAAGTGTCACATTGGTCTTTCTTCAGCTTAAAGAAAGAAATATTAAATTCTTTATTGAAAATATCCCTATACTCATGAGAAGTAGCAGATATATTAATATTATTTAGGTTGCAATGTTCAGTGTATAATCTATACATTATTTAGATGCTCAATCCCTCCTCGAGGTAAATTTTGGTAGAGCATTTTCGAATACAATGAGAAGGTACCTCAGGAAACAGTTTAATATGGTTTCTGACAGTCTCTGCAATTACTGGCTTTAGTTTGCGTGGTCTTGTACTGTGTTTCCCACGCATATCTTTTTCTAATGTTCCACCTTCTTTTAATTTGCATAATACTGTAGTTATCCAAGCCTCTGAAATATCAAGACTTCCCAAAACCATAACTTTGCAAATACGTTTTTCTTCACCGCGAATATGGAAATAATATTCCCGAGAGAAAGTTCTTCGAATCTGGGAGTTGGCAGTAATAGTCGCTTGCTTTTTGACTACCTACCTTACATTACGAGCAACGAAATCCTATTCTCGCGTATGATTTTGCAATTGCCAAAATTCAAGTTTCAAAATTAAATTTGATTTAATCGACGTCGAAGAATATAGTAAGTAACTCAAGGTACGATTGTCTTCGGTGGATTGTGCATACAAATCGGTGATACTACTCAATGCAGGCGTGTAATTTTGGTCACAGTATATTGAAAATGTAAGATACGACCCTCTTCCAGGAAAAAGATTAGTTGAATAAAACGTTTGCTGTATGTAACTCAAATAGTGGAAAATTTGAGTTACTATAGTCTTCGTTGGACACGTCTATATATAATAATAATAATAATAATAATAATATAGGTTTATTCATTGTAATAAGAACATTACAAGAAACGTCAAAAAAAGATATA
>JARFOC010000394.1:427361-449689 GCA_031763485.1 Osmoderma eremita | reverse complement strand
GCTGAGGATGGCAACTTAGTTGCCGAAATACGTATCCAGGAGTTCTTCACTCATCGAGGTGGTAAGGGTATTTTCTTATTATTTTTTACTATTTTAAGCCACCGTATCCTATTTTGTATTTTTTTAACCTAATTGTAACAAACAACACCAAGATAAACATCAATCGAAAGTTTCTTAATTCAATAGCTAATTGAACTCATAAGTTTTTCTAGTTTCCAAAATTACTCTTTTCTCAATTTTCGAATATCAATTCCTTTTAAGGTCTCTTTCGGTTTCTTTCGCTATTTTCGAAGACAAGGAGAAGGTCGACAACAACAACAACACCAAGAGACGATCGACACCTGTCGCAACTGTCACACTGTAGAAAACGCACACTTATAAGCAGGCCCCATCTTTAGACATGGGCACACTGGGCTCTAGCCCCTGGCCCCGCCATCAATAGGGCCCCCTAATCTTAGTGACAGCAGCGGAATCGATTTTTAATTTCTCTGGAAAGGACCCAATGCATCCCAGTGCCCAGGACCGCCGCCTGGCTTAAGACGGCCCTGACAATAAGAAATTGTTTGTATTGCTCTGGGTTATATGTCCGATTACTATTGACTTGAATAAACTAGAAGAACTCGTTTGTTCTAATTTATGTTGCAGCCAGATAACAAACATATTTTGATTTGACGTGAACCCAGCATACCTAACAACCCACAATTTATAAGGGAAAGTACTTAACATGAGGGTGGTGGGTGGTCCAGGTATAAACATTAAAGGGCACACCGACCTTTATTACTTAGAAAATTGAGCTCTCACTGTCAGAGATATCTGGATGCGATTTTAGGACTCGTTGTTCTTCCGTTTGCTGCAGTGGGAGAACAATTCATCCTAAAAAACATCCTAAACAACTACTTTCATGAATTTGAATATGGAGAGGACGAAGTCTACAGAGGATGGTGTGGCTAGCCAATTCCCTACATGATAACCCAATAAAACAGGCTTGTGAAGCTTTAGGGAGGCGTATTGCTGCACGAAATATACTTACCACCGAGAACTTTTCAAGAATTACAAATTCCTGTCATGAAGGACTGGGGTAGGATTCCCCAAGAATTGTTCAATACTCTAATCCAGTCCATGCCGTCAAGATGTCAAGCGATTTAATTTGTACGTAGAGATCATACGTGCTTTTATATACATTTTTTGCAGTAATTATTTCAATGAAACTTCTGTAAAATGATATATTTCGGTATTTTTCCTACACTAGAAATGCAACATTTTATAATCTTCCAACAAAAACATTAAAACTTGTCCAAACTAGTTTAAAACACAATAATGCATTCAGACACTTAATTAGGTAGACCACATACGAGGGATGTCACGCAACACACCCCCTACGTCGGCGTCGCACCGATTAGGTTGAAAATTGCACCCATTTTAGATGTACATAATGTCATTGCCTTAGGTTCAGTATGACGTATGCAGTGACAGCCGCACAATGTCAGTTCCGATCGAAACATTTTCCAAGTTTGAAGTACGAGCGGTCATTCGTTTTGTGCATGCAAATAATGAAACACTAACCGAAATTCATTTAAAAAAAATACTGAAGACTTATGGAGAAGGCGTTATGAGTCGAACACAAGTTAGTGATTGGTATAAACAGTTTAAAACTGGACGCACAGCACTGAACGATGATCCCGAAGGCGTGCGAAAAGAACCATCAACACCGAAAAGCTCTGTTAGTGAAATCGTATCTGAATTAGGCCATCGGAAAGTGTCCGCGAGTTGGGTACCAAAACTGTTGCCCGACCAATACAAAATGCAACGAATGGTGGCGGCAATGGAGCTTTTAAAGCGCCATCGTCAGGATTTCTAGAGTCTATAGTTACAGGAAACGAAACGTGGGTACACCACCATACCCCCGAATCAAAAAAAAAAACTCGATGACGTGAAAGTATCGGAGTTCACCAACACCAAAAGAATTCAAAGTGCAGCAGTCTGCAAAAAAGACAATGGCAACTGTATTCTGGGATATGCAAGGCATTTCGCTCATAGAGGTTTTACCACCGAAAGCGACAATCAAAAGCGATGGTTATTGTCAAATTCTCGAAAAACTACACAAAGCCATTCGGCAGAATAGAAGAGGAAGGTGGACGAAAGGAATCAGGTTGTTGCATAACAATGCAAGACCGCACACCTCATTCAGGCGAAGGCTCGGCTTAAGAAACACAAGTTATTGTCCATCCACCCCATAGTCCAGACCTGGCTCCTTCCGATTTTCATCTGTTTGTGCCGTTGAAAGCTCATTTGTCGGATAAAAGGTTTGAAGATGACGACGAAGTTCAAAAGAAAGTGCGGCAGTATTTTACAAATTTGTATCGCACCTTTTACGAAAAGAGTTTACACCAGCTTGTGCCTCACTGGGATAAGTGCCTTAAAATTGGCGGCGATTATATTGAAAAGTAGCTGACAGTTCAAGCTTTTACTTAGTGTATGTTTGATTTCTATAAATAAAGTAGTCGGTTTGTAATTCACAAATGTATCTTAGTAACCGGACATCCCTCGTACTTTTAACTTCTCGGAATATATTTTTAGAAGTAACAATTAATTAAATGCACGTCATAGGCAAAAATACACACTTAATTGTCAACATTAGCTATTCAAGCATTCCAAATATTACTGCGTGTGGCTATTGCTTTTTTTATTTACCA
Organism: Osmoderma eremita; assembly: GCA_031763485.1. Lineage (NCBI taxonomy): Eukaryota > Metazoa > Arthropoda > Insecta > Coleoptera > Scarabaeidae > Osmoderma > Osmoderma eremita. Next base: position 446,996 of record JARFOC010000394.1, on the reverse strand, counting down.
AAAATAAATATCATTACGTCGCGTGTCATTTCCAATTAGAAGTCTTTTAACGGTCCTTCCCACGTCAAACAAGGGAAACACACAAACAATAACAACTCGAAGTAGCGCATTAAAACTCCGGTCATGAATTAAACAGTAGCGCCCGTTGTATGTCCGACCGTTGTCCATAGAGAGCGCAAGCGTCGCCTTCGGTTTATCGACGCCGACTATACGAACCAAGAAAGCGCGCGTGTTCACGTTTTGCGTGACTGCAGGCGTTTTTACTCGTTCAGTTTCCGGACCGACGTCAACTCAAAAACATCACCTCCTCCCGCTACATTCCATACGCTTTACAGTTCGCGCTGAAAGAGCGCGTTTCAGAACAGCGCTCCTCCACGATTATTCACTCGGAGACAAACGCATTCCGCTTGTATTCACGAAGTTATCGTTGGGAAAGATGTTGACTATATATTTGCAATTGAAAAACAGCACTTTACCGATGCAAACGCAGCCGTAGTGCTTCCTTTGTTTATTTTCTCCATTCGCCTGCGGACGGAGTTCTCTTGTTCGCCATAAATGAACTTTTCCGGAAGGAAATGAGGAAACAACATGAAAGTGCCTCACGGTTACGGCACGGATATCAACAGTACGTCACATCCTTGGGTAAGTTCGATTGAGAAAACAGTGACACCTTATTTCTTGATATTTGTACAACGTTTCGGCTCTTTTAAAGGTCGCCACCGTCTGCGTCATTTTGGGAATTGGAATTTTCGCGGTAGCAGCGTTCTGGATTAAGAAATGCAAGTGAGTTTAATACAATTTTATTTTAAATAAACACACAGCTGCTTAATGCGACATGTTTCAAAAAAGAGTAACTTGATAAAAGGTATTCACTAATATTCTTGTAGTTAGAGAGCTGACAGAGTTAGATAAAGGCATACGCGAACAAGGATGAGGCATATTTCTGGAATTTTCCTGTTTTAGGGTTATTCACCACAATATTTTAAATTAAATAAAGGGTTTTCCAAGAAGTGTGCCAATACTTTAAAATTGGATGCAGTGATAAGGGCAAGTAATTATCACGAAATCTTTATTTTATTTTGAAGAGCAATAGACGACATTTTGATTCAGAAATAATGTCGTTTAAATGTCCGCTTCGAATGAAGTCTGGACACTCAATCTTCGATTACTTTTTCACACATACCGATATATTTTGCATGATGCATTGAATATTCCGTTTAACGTCGGGAATTGTTCATGGTTTATGTAGGTAAACCAAAGATTTACATAACATATAACCATAAAAAAGAAGTCCATAGGTGTGACATCGCATGAGTTTGGTGGCTAGTTTACATTCACATTTTTCGAAATCACTCGTTGCAATAAAGTGATTGTCTGGCATGATGTGTTGCAAGTCGTATCATTTTGTAGAAGAACACAATGTTTATGCCAATATTCCTCAACTCAGGGAATATTCTCTTAGCTGCTACGGGAATATTTTAACATATCCCTGTACGCTTACAACTATTAGTAACACGATCACACATTGAACCCATAAGCCCAAACGATGACTTTCTGTGGATAAAGAGGTGAGGTGAGTTTAAGGATTTAAGCGCAAATCGTATATTTGTTCACGAAGCGTATATGCGCTTCGTCCGAAAAGATTTTTTTTCCCTAAAATATATATGCGCTTCCAAATACTCCAGAGCCCAGTTTTCGAAAGTTCGACGCAAATTATGATCAGAAAGTCCCAGTTCCTGGGTTAATTGAAATTTATGACCCTTCATATGAAGACCATGATGCATAATTCCCTACGTAGTCGCCTTAGAAAAGCCGCGTTCGTGAAAATGACTTGCTCTCCTCCCAACAACGCAACACATAGATGTTGACCCATCCACAAATAAGCCAGTTGAATCAAATTACTAAACAATAAATAGACCGTTCGATTAGGCAATCACGCTGATCAAATATTTTTCTCAACGTTCAAAACGTCTAGTGAACCCAACAAGCATTTTAATGAGAAATACGAATAATACCTACACGTTTCTAAATCGAATATTTTCTCCATATTGCACAGCTACCAAAGTTTAACATCTAAACTAGAAACAATGTTGTCACTATTGTATTTGAAAGATGTGACCCCCTTATTGGGAAAGCCTTTTGTAATTGAACCTTTAACATCCGTAATAAGCAATTAGCAACTCCATGACGATGAAATCATTCTTAATCCTCTAAATGTCTGTAACGGTTGAGATTAGCTGAAACATGAGCGTAACCAAACAAATATTAGTAAAGATTACATGCTGATTTGAGCAAGTTTCTAAAATTCACAGTACCAAGCAAAATAATTTTAATTTTAACAATAAACCTGGATGCAATATACCATTTCGTCAACTTGAACATGCTTTACTTAAAGAATTTATTAAGAAATATTGGAGATTTACTGTAGGCAGAAAATTATTCCCGAATTGAAACTGTAGTAAATCAATTTGATCGGCAATTAAAGAATGTAAAAGTCTATTTGAAGATCCAAATTTAAAAATACAAATATAAAAATTAACGCGTACCTAAATACGGGGTGTGTAAATTAAGTAATGAGACTGACAACGTAGCGTTTGATATGGCAACACGGGAAGGCGACAAGTGGACATTGTAATACGCGTTCAGTAAAAGTTTGAACTCGATCAAGTCATTTGGTTGTCAGTTGTCGTTTTTTTCGTGAACCCGGTTTTCGTATTGCGTTCTACAAATGAAAGACATTAATTTCGAACAACGGTGTGCTATCAAGTTTTGCTTCAGACTTGGGCAAAGTGCAACAGAAACTTTTGCAAAACTTCAGCAGGTTCGGTGGTTTAAGGCAGAAGGATGGGAGTCGATGGGAGATGAGCCACGCAGCGGAAGGCCTTCAACTGCAAGAACCGATGGCAATGTCGACAAAATCCGCGATCTTGTGCGTTCAGACCGAGATGTTCTCGAAAGACTGCGAAACAGGGTCAGGCTTGTGAGACCAAACATCAAGAACGATTGGATCCTGCATCATGACAATGCGCCTTGTCACACAGCAATTTCCATAAACGTTGTTTTTTGCCAGTAAAAATATTTCAGTAGCTCCTCAGCCTCCTTACTCACCTGACTTGAGTCCTTGCGACTTTTTCCTCTACCTAAGATTGAAAATTCATCTGAATGAACATAATTTTGGGAAATTCGAAAACATTCAACCGGCTGTAACCGACCAGCTGAAGGCGATTCGAATATCCGAGTTCCAGCAGTGCTATGAGGAATGGAAGAACCGTCTCCAACGCTGTGTGGATTCCCAAGGTGAGTTATTTTGAGGGAGACAACGTTCAATTGTAATTATATTCAAATAAAAAAATTTAAAAACATCAGTCTCATTGCTAAATTTACACACCTGGTATGTTTCGAGACCACGTCGCGTCGTGTCGGCTCTCGTTTTCAATCAAATCCCGAATAACTAGATTATATCTAACATGCATATTTAGAACAAATATGAACACATATCTCCATTTTTTCCGTTTACATCTATCCCTCATATTTCCGAAAAGCCCTTCTGACCCGAGTTGTAGGTAGTTGTTTGCATCTTTATTGCTCGCGTTTACGAAAAAATCACCAAGAACTCTAGATACGTATTTCGCCATCCTCAGTGTTATTTAAGTAGTGTTCTGGTGCAGAGCATATCTTGCGGGTGCAACGTCTAACGTTCTTTTTCTACTGAGGATGGCGGATTGCCGAAATACGTATCTAGAGTTTTTCACTAATTAAAGTAGTAAAGGTATTTGTTGTTTTAGTTTTACTATTTCAAACCACCATATTCTATTATTTTATACATTGTAGGGTAAAATATAAATATTTACCATTAAATTCCACCCTTATTAAATCCACACAAAGGGATCACTAGAATTTTTGACATTAACGTCACAATTATCTGTTATATAAAAGAAGCATTACAATTATTAATACCCGCAACATGGGACTTCTTAGAAAAATAAATATTTCTTTACGCTAATTATACCCATAATTATTTATGGGAATAAATATTTATTTGTTATAAATCATTACAAAACAATTATTATCGCTTCGCGTGGGGCAATATTAAAAAGTGGGATAATATAAAAAATATAATCACGCAGCTGTACAGTATTTCTTAAATGCATAATATTGGCTAACTCAGACATGGAAATAAGAAAGCTCATCTTAATACTTAATGAATAAATAAGTATGCACACATTTACAAAAGTAATGTTAGTTACCAAGAGAAAGTCAAAATGAAACCGGCTTCTATCCAAATTCTATCTACAAAAAATAATAAACTAGAGTCTAAATAAATTTCTAATTGACTTTACAAAGGATTACTTAAATTTCGTGCGTTCTTCTTCAATAACCTTGAAAAGATATATAACGTTAGGTTTCCGCTATGTTCTTGTAAATAAGTAGTTTCAATTAAAGAAAAACCACAAAATTACTCTTCAACGCTTCTGTTACCCCACAATACCAATTACGCAAGGTACTTATATAGTTTAGCTGTTTCCATGGATTTAATTACAATAGAAAAGATGAAATAGGACTGAAGACTAGGTGCACTAGAACCAATAAATTAATAATGTGTCAATTTATAACGCCATATTTTGTAAGTACAACCTGTTGTTACTATGAACGTATCGAAACCAGCGCATAAAGATAATTATAGTGGGAATTCCCAATAGAATTCCTTACGTAATGTAAAAAAAAACAGATATGTTGGAGAAAATTGACCTCATTTTGCGTTCCTTATCAAAAGTAAACAAGCAAGCTAAAGGTTTGTTAATATATTTATTGTTGATAGTTGTTCATTTCTTTTTGATAGCATCCACAATGTAAAACCTAGAAATATATGTATATAATCATATTCCCTTGTACCATAAGTGTCGGGATTGTCTATTTACATTTCATGCACGAATTTAGTTTCTTATTTTGTGCCATATATTTCTCCTCCGTCCATGATTTTCCTTTCTTTTCTAGAATTTTTGCTATTATGTTGTCGCATGTTTCTTTCAGTCTTCCTCTCTTTCTTCTTATCCCATATTTTTTTACTGGTCTTCTGTTATCCATTCTTTGTAGATGTCCCCACCAACTCAATTGCCTACGTTCTATAAATTCCAATACTGACTCAAGAGCTGGAATTATAGTCCACTAAATCACCTCTACCATGATACATAACGGTCCTAGGTATTTTGATTCAGTTCTACCAGCGGATGATAAGTCGTAACGGACCATCAATCTACTCATTGTTTTTCACATTTTTGCATACGGTCAATCGTAAACATGTACCTCAGAAGTACACAGTACCGCGTTGTTGTCGCTGCGTACATAGAAAGGTTAATCGAGAGACGAAAAACGAAACGAAATTCCGGAAATATTTCTGTATATTCCTTATATCTACACTGAAAGATCGGTAAGTTGAAGTCCAGTAAATTTGTTTGGAATAACTATTTGATTGTGTGTGAATAAAATATCAGTCGCCAATACAATGAATGAAAAGTTCTACATGTTTTTGTAGAAACCATCAGCAAAACTGTAATCGTGAAGGATGATCTTCAAGTTGTATATAAAGCCTGTACTTTTCGTTGATGTCGGCCAGGACCACCATCTCGACCTAGTCGTGTTTGCAGTACATCAGTTTCTCGTGCACGGATTACTAGAGCGGCGAATTTTTGTGGAATAGGTGTTGGCCTGTTAGGAAACCGCTCAGCGTAAACTCGACTTGCCGCAGCAGAATTCTGGTGTACTTCACCATAAATTAACAACATATCAACGTATTCATTGTTGATGCGATAGACCCTTTTGGCTTTTCTTATTAGGGTTTATTCAGAAAAATGAAACAGCTTGACAAATGGGAAAAGGGACAGACATCAACCTACTTAGTAAAAAATTCACTAGTAAGTGTAAACGATGGTTTACTATCGTTTACATTTACTCTGCACAAGTTGTTGATCAATCGTTTTAGCGTTAACCTTTTTTTATGGCGGTTAATCACCACTTAAAAATAATAAAAAACAAAAACTACAATTTTTTTAACATTAATATCTCTCTTATTATGCAACTTTGCTAAGATATTTTTACGTTATTGACCTTATTTTAAAATGTTTAACCACCCCTTGAAAATAAAATCACAAGATCGCAAACACCCTGTATGTGTATACACGTAGATCTACTTCTATAACTTAATCTTTAACTAAGGAATACGATATTCCATGAATTGGAAACATCAATTCTAGAATGTTAAGAATCGATGCTCACAAAACCCAAACTAGAAAAAGAACACCAGGCAAGTAGCAAAAGAAAATTCATAAGCGAAGCGCCTTCGTCAAGAGGGTGGTCGCAAAAGGCTGGGATTTCACCACTCCTCGAACAGACAGACTCTTTAAATGCATAAGAAATATGATTTGATTGAATAAAGCGTAGTGCCGACACTGCAGTAGCAACAGCCCTGGTGCTAAATCTGCAACAAGCAATCAAGACGACGCCGTCGTCGGCGACTGCGGTGTTGAAGGTAGAGCCGAACGATGAGAAGGCAATACACATCGAGGCGGGAAAGCTCCTAGCGGAGCGAAGGCGATGCAAGCGAACAATTTTCTCTGCGTCGCCCGTATACAATATCCGAGGCGGTGAGCAAAAGCGCCTTTCGGAAAATGGAAGCCATAGATGGAAAATGTAAATGCGGAAAGGAAAGGAAAAAGTGGAAAAATAAAATAAAACGATGAACATATCCAATAAGGATTTAACCTGCGGGGAAACGGGTTGCCTAGGCAACCGGGTAGACTCAAACCTTAGTCCCGTTTTCACATTAGGGCGGGGTGGGTTGCCCACAACGGCACCCTTCTCTTCACTCCTCTGTATATATAAATCAGCGAACGTATCACACGTGGAGAGAAATCCCACCGAAGACGAAGAGGACGAAGAAAGAGAAGATTAAGGTGGCGAAGGAGTGAGTGCGGAAGAATGTGCTGGAGCGCTGGGGTTTGCATTGAGCACGGGCCGGTTCCAGGGATCGGGAACAACGCGAACGCTCCAGAAATGATTAAATGTTGATTTATTCGTATCTCGGAAAAGAACTGCAAGGCGGAAAGCTCTATGTGTGAATTTTATTTTTGCATGGACACATTGTTATAGTTATATTTTTACTAAAATATGAGATGTGAATACGAAAAGGTTTAAAAAAGAAAATCAATTTCATTTGACCAAAGAGAACTATATGTAAGAGTGCTCCAGCTGATGATAAAAATAAAAATTCTTTTAACTGAACTATTGAATTTACATTCGTGACCTAAACTACTAATCTTAGGAGTAATTTTGGATATTCAGTCTGTTCCAAATAGAATAGGTTACCTTGAGTGTATTTTTTATTATTAAACATAGATATTTGTTTAAATTACCAGTGTGCAGTTTTTAGCGCTGATTTAGATTCCGTTGAGAATTTTAAAAAATTTGTAAAGCAATAAACACACTGTTTGGATTACTCCTCCCGCACGAATTATCAATTAATTCGGAACGACACCTGTTTCGGGAATACCTGGATTCCCATTATCTAGTCGAATAACCGAACAGAATCAAAAAATTCTCTACTTCCTTAATGAGTGGAAGACTCTAGATACGTATTTCGGCAACTGACTTATCATCGTCAGTAGAAACTAAAACAGAAAAAATTGGCGCACACCCTGTGTGCAGTTACAGAGTTATTTCGCTGGTGGTCTGGGAAAGAGCATCTTCCGAGGTCTTACCTTAACCGGAAGTACTAGGTCTAGCACTTTAATTGCCGGAATACATAGAGTCCTTCACTCGTTAAGATGGAAAGGATATTTTTTGATTCAGTTCTACTAATTCAAGCCACTGTATCGGTTATTCGACTTGATGTTTGGAATCCACGTATCCCCGAAACACGTGTCGTCCCGGATTAATTAATACTTTGTGCGGGAGGAGTAATTCGAACAGTGTGTTTATTAGTAATCTGTAGCAATTTTATAATTATGAATGCAATGCCACCCAGTTAAGTAACATTTTTCTCCATCGTTTCAAAAATGCATCTTCACTTATATCCGTGGTAGGTGATTGTGGTAGGTGAAGGTCATCTATTAATAAAAGTTAGCTAGTGCGACGGCTAATCCAAATATTTCGACTAGGGAAATCCAAGCACAAGTTAACGTAGTCTAAAACAAGAACACAAGCTTCGCCCCAACAAATTTCACCTTGTTGAGACATTAAGGGCAAATAAATAATATAAAATGGTAATTTTATCAGTCGTGTAGGACCATATTTCATCTTTTTTGTTGCCAAAGATACATCATCTAACGAATTTCCTAGAGGTATTTGAAGAATTTATTCGTAGGTTCATAAAACGTGTGATATACTAATTTTGTATACGACTTTTGCCATAAAAAGAGTAAGAGAACAAATATCTCAATCTTATGATGCTGTAATACAAGTAAATAGGATTTAATTGTTTGATATGAAACAGGAACCTAAAATAAATTGTTTTTGGAGCCATAATTATTGTTTATTTTCGAGAATGCCCATCTACAATAGTGCTGCGAAAATTATCATGTTATGTTTAGTCCATACTACGTACATATTTGTTACTTATACCTTGTAAAGAATTTGCTTCTTCGCGTTCCGAAACACACACATTTTTGGGTTTTTCTTTAATACCATTGAGTTATTACCACCGAGCATGTGCTCTTATATTTTCTGAATTTTATTATATATGAATTTACTAAACTGGTGTAAAACTTTTAATTTGTATGCAATATTTATTATTAATTACGTTTAACATGTTAATTTTATATAATTGCAGGAGGAGCAAAAAACAGCATAGGTCAAGGCAAATACAGAGTCCTATCAGAAGCTCCCTAGAAATCAACATATAGTGTAGTGAACATCTGATATGAATCTCCGAATTTTGGTTAATCTAACACATCTTCTTCTCTCAGTGTACCTTCTCCCGAACCGTGTAACAGGAGCAGCTTACCATATTTTAGCAAATTAACCACCAGCAAATGATGTGCCTTTACAGTTACACCAAGGAATATACAAGATGGGGCTTCTCCACATTCCCTTATGATTGTGAGACAGTACTTATGTCAAGTGCTTTGGTCAACAATGGATAGGTAAAGGTGGACTTCATCCATGACTGCTAGGATCACCTGATCTCAATCAATGGTAACTTTTTCTCTGGAGCTATTTGAAAATTCTCGCTTACAACACCCCCATTGAGGGTGTGGAATAATTGCGGCGGTGTTCTTACGATTCTTGCCAACATTTAGACAATTGTCGAGCGCGTTTGAACAGATTAAAAGCACCCGGTATAACGAAACAATTAAAAAAAAATAGTTATCACAAAAGGAATATAAAAACAGATTGGCTGCGCCTGCATGATTGACTCATTTCTGTGAAAATTAGGGGTTTTAAAGGCGGTGGCAAATGATGTAGCGCTAAATACGGTGTACGTCACGTAAAAGCATTAAAATACACCTTATACAGACCGCGACAAAGTTCCTTCTGAGTTTATAAGAAACTCGTAAAAATATTGTAGGTTTGCATAAAGCGATGTTTTAGAAATTAAAACATTAAGTATAAATATTATTCTAGCCAAAGATAATATTTTTAATGTAACGATAAAGTCAAAATGTTTGAAAAACCATCACATTTAACTGCGGCATAAGTACAGTCGCAGGGGATTTCCCTATTTATTTCTGGCATTAGGAATCTATCTGTGGGACTTCTCTAGGCGTATCAGTTAGAAAGGAAAATTCGAAGCGTGTAGTTTCGATTCAAATTCGAAAATGCCAAGGAGTAAAATTCTGCGCGAAAAGGTCAAATTAATGTGTTTAAAGATGAAGGTTTCAGTAACCGTGCAATAGCTCGTCAAATAAGCAGTAATGAACATGTTCGTAATTTTCTAAGTAACAAAGAAAATTACGGCAAAATGAAGAGATCTGATCGCCCCCAAGCGTTATCAGCAAGACATGGAAGGCGAATTTTACAAGTAGCGTGAAATTCTTATCTTATTCGTGAAATCGCACTTGCAGCCGGTGTAAAAACAAATGTTAGAAATGTACAACGTTTACTTGAAAAGTCACCGGTAATTAAACGAAAGAAGATGTTGAGAAAACCGCCTTCAAATGAAACCCATAAAGCAAACCGTCTACGTTTTGCTCGAGAACATATGGCATGAGATGATGAATGGAAACAGGAAATATTTTCTGATGAAAGAAATCTGATTTGGATGGCCCTGATAGATTTTCGTATTGTTACCACGATTTGGGAAAAGATGAACGATGATTTCCTCGTAGACAAATAGGCGGAGGGTCAGTAATGATATGGGCTGCAATCGGTCATCATGACAAGAGTAACATTCACTTTCTCACAATTAGAGTAAATTCTAAAATTTATAAAAATGTTTTGGAAAGAGCACTGCCGGTACAGGCCGAGTTTTTAGCAGGTGCCAATTACATCTTCCAGCAGGATAATGCACCTATTCACATATCCCGAGCAATTAAGCAATGCGGACCATCCAGTTCGACTTATGGATTGGCCAGCGAGGTCTCCGGACTTAAACATCATTGAAGATGTATGGGGATATTTGGCGCAGCAAGTTTATAAAAATAGTGTAATCTATAACAAGAAAGAGCTTCAGCAAGCAATAATTGCCTGTTGGCTTGAAATTCAGCAAGATTATATTAAACATTATACAATTCTGTACCAAATAGATTTTTTCTGTAATACAAAATAAGGGGGGCTTCACAAAATGCTAACGAATAAGTTTCAGTTAATTTCATTAGAATCTTCAAATGATTCGTGGGACTATAATTTTATCGCGACTACTCAACTCAAAAGTCAACATTTTTGCATTGGTCTTCAGCGTAAGCAATTAATAATCTTCTTTTGACTTGGTCGTACGTGCAATATCAAATAATTAATGCTTGTATACATTTAATCAGAGAAGTTTTAATATATATATATATGTATATGAATTCACACAATGGAAACGGTGCGTCTATATTTGTATATATGCATTCCCTAACCCTTTGCTTGACGTAATCGAAGTAATTACTACTATTAAGCTTTTGCAGTTTAAGTAGAATTTAGAAGAAACTAAACGTCACATCATGCTATCTACTTAGTACTTAGTGTACTTTGCTTTTATAAGAAAACAGAAGAAAGTGTAATCACTATAAAGATACCTGCGGTGTACGGAGTGAAAAATTAATTTATTAATTTATAACTAACACTATTAGCGAACGAAGAATATGAAATCAGAAGAATTTGTTACGAAAGAGGGATTAAATCAGGGAGGAGAAATGGGCCCAGTGCTTTTCACATTGTTTATGGATGAAAGGTTATTAAAAAATGCGGTCAATGGCTTAAATGTCTACAGGTGTAGTATAAGAATTTACAGAAGATACAAATACCTGAATGCGCATTTGCAGACGGTGTGGTGATCACGGCAGGAAATAGAAATGATTTGCAGAATAATTTGCAAGTATGGAAGGAAGTCTTAGAAGAAAATGCAATGAAGATAAATACAAATAAAACAAAAGTGATGGTAGTAGGAGAAGAAAGAGAGAATATATGTATAAACCGCGAACAAATAGAACAGGTACACCAAATAGAATAGTTAGGAGCAACAATAGAAGATACAGCACAACAAGAAATAGAAATTAATAAACGCATAGAAAAGACGATGAAAATTCCATAAATAGGACTGTCATAAATAAGAAAAAGGTATCTGAAAAAACAAATTCAACGTATATAAAACGATATATAGACCAATACTCACATTTGGATTCGAATCATGGACATTGATAGCAGGGCAGAACAGCAAGATACGTGAGATGAGACACTTAAGTAGAATAAAAGGATTAACGAGACAGAACAAGGTTAGATATGAGGATATAAGAAAAGATCGAGCTCTTGAGTTAGTCTTGAAATTTATAGAGCGTAGGCAGTTGAGTTGGTGGGGACATTTGCAAAGAATGGACAACGGAAGCTCAGTAAAAAGAAATATGGGAAGCAATAATCCGGATAAGAAGAAAGGGAGGAAGACCGAAAGAAACATGGGACAACATAAAATCAAGAATTCGAGAATATAAAGGAAAATCATGGATGGAGGCGAAATTTATGGCATGAAAATTCGTGCATGAAATGAAAACAAACAATCCCTACACTTAAGGTAGAAGGGAATATGATTATATATTGCACTATTAGCGAACGCGTCTCGACTTACCAACTTTCATCAGCGCTACTAGATGATAATTACATTCATTTGAAACTTACATATGTAGTGTCAAGATAGTACCTATAATCTATGAAAGTTGTGATGGACCTGCATTGATTATAGGTTATAAATTATATTTATCGCATTCATTATTCTATTTTAGCAGTAGTTTATATCTTACCATGATCTCATTTTTAACGTAAAAATATTAAGATATATAATTGCTGCAAATAAATTTCTTTTTATACGTTTTCATACATTTATAGCATGCAAATTATATCTACGGTATAAATCTTAAATAATAATCGTAATAATTGTGTTGTGCCTATTATGTGGTCTTATAAGAACTTTTTATGTATCTTTCATTTGCATATTTGTACAAAATATGAATTCCATTTACATAAATATAGACAAGAAAATTGTTGGACAAATTTAGTCGTTTATTTCTTATATGCTGAATAATACATACATACACCATCACAAACATTGTAATTAACAATGTAACGCGTTTACATTTCGAAATAATCGGATCAAATAAATCCCGCTAATATTTCGAATACCGAATTTCATTTGTAATTAATCAAATAGATAAGCGAACGAGTAACGCTATTTGGAAAAAAATGAAAGCACAGGATTCCGGATTATTTTACATTTTATTAAATCGTAGGTTGTTAACATTTAAATTCCAAATTAGCTGCTCTCTGGTACAAATTGATATTTTACTACCTGGGTGATTTATATCGGCACTCATCGGATACATTTTCTCTCGTACAGCCTCATACATGGTCTCGCAATCGGTGCACGGATTTAATTTTTTATTCGAATGCTCACATTTCAACGATACATTTTCGCTCAATTAACTTTGAAATTCATGAAAAGTTTTATTGCATTGAATTCGTTGATCTAGCTCATTGTATAAATCAAACGCCACATAAACATTCGCTATTGCGTAGGTCTGTATGTAATAGCCCTGCGTTTATTTTAGCGGTTATAAATTAGTGCCAGACTACTCCGAATGCGAGAAAACTTGATATCGCCAAGCGCAAACGGATTTGCCTTTATTTGAAAGTTATTGATCGATTTGATTATATAATTCGACAGATTGTAAAAAAAATCTTACGAAGCTAATGTGTTGAAAATAAATTATAGCTATAACAAGTGTAAATGTACGTGCAAACTGCTTTAAATTACTAATCTCCTGGTGTGGGTTCTTAAGTTGTAATGGTTTAGCTATATTATTCAATTTTACAGAAATATTTTACATCAAATAGTTTCATAAATTATATTGATTTCTTTACCTACACACTTCAAATTAATTTTCACATTTAAGCAAAAGCCAAAATTACATACAAATTGTTTATTCACATAGATTATTTTAAAAGAATATTTTGGATGTGAGCCGCCAGACTAAGCCGCAGAAACTGTTAGCCTCTTGGTTTTTGCTTTAATCTCTTCTTGAATCCATACTCTACACTACCCATTCCAACATCCGTGTACCCTGTACCAATTTATACACGTCTTTGGTCGGTTGGGTATTTTTGGTCCCCCAAAGATTAGCTGTCTTCTAGAATCTAAGGCTTCGCATTTAGATGAAATGTGATGTACAGCCTCTGTTGGCCCTTCACATAGTTTGCGGTTTTGGTTCTCAATGTACCCTCAATTGTAGGCATCCTTTCAGTGCACAAGGTCCTGCTAGAAGACCTACCACTATATGAAGATGATTCCTACTAAGATTTGGTAGTTCGTCAGTCTTTAATGCAATATACACCTCTGCTTGTACCACAGTGGTATATTTTCCCAATGGGACGGTGATATTTGTATCTCCCGCCTCACGGTATATTACATCTCCAGAACCATGTCCGTCATTGAAGCGGCTACAAAACAGGTCAGTTTCCAAACTTGTCTCATTCTAGGGATGGGTGATATATCGCTAACTATACTAATAACCGTTACCGTCGAATCACTGTTTTCACCAGTTCTCGATTTCCGATTTTAGTTGTACCCAAATCACCGGTAGCCGGTAGCCATCGACCAAATATTCGCTTAAGAACAGACACGCTTGACAGTGAATCCTGATGAATCGGTTCTCGGTTACTGAAAATAATATTCTTACGCTAGTGGTGCGATATGTAAGACTGTATATTATTTATGCTTAGATGGAATGTGAAACGGTGAAAGCAGTACTTCTTCCTCGTCAGTGAGAAAGCTTTTCAACACAAATATCATGGAATTTAAATTAGACACAACCTTGACGCTGTTTTCTAAGTTAACTTATGAATAGCAGTGTACATTCTTTGCCCATTATAGATGTAGAATTTATGCAATATATATGTATGTTTTGAAGTGTAATATTTACAAAATAGAAAATCTAAATATTTCGATATGCATTTCTATTCTTAAACGGTTTGATCTACTTTAGTGCTGGTTATGTGTTGATGTTTTTGTTTCTGTAAATAAAATTATATACAACCGATCCCGATGACGAATTGTTTGTTATTCCATCTCATGTATCGCTGAAAACTGTAATAACCGAGAGCTTTCGAATATTGACGGGCGGTGATCACCGATAACAGTTAACTCATAGAATTACGGTTACTGGAAAATCATGTCCCGGTGATCACCGTTATTTGAAAATAGCCGTTTATCCCTAGTTCTTTCCAACTTTTTCGATCCGCGATTTCCACCTCGAAGTTTCTGTTGAATATGGAAATCATGTGGTCTGATTCCATCCCAAAAAGATTTGCCCCTACATGATTACCAATTTTATTATGCCCGAGTACTGCATACCTGCTGGTTTTGGGATTTTTGCAACCGGAAAGAGCCACACTGCCTTTGCCTGACTAATTATCACAACATGAAGGGAGCTTTAGAAGCGATTCTATTGCTGCTGACGGAGTTGTGCGAATTGCTCCTGTTACTCCGAAACACCTCGATATCTTGCTAGGCTCAGTTATAGCTGTTTTCTGAGACTTTGCATATTTTCTTCCAGTGTATCAACGATGCATAAGTAACCACGTGTCTCACCACCGTGATGTACATTTTGGTACATCATTTTTAGTTTTAAATCCTATCTGCTTTCGTGGGCTTCACTGACCCACATACGTGTGTCTCGGGCCTTTTTTGATTCTCTGAACCTGTCTGTTGCAAATAAGATTTGAATCAAGGCTAATACCAAGGTGTTTTACGCCGTCAGACATCCTTATTTCTTCAGTCAGGAATTTTAATGGTCCAAGGCCGTCCAATTTCCTCCTTTTTGTGAATACTATTATGATCACGTTGGAAGGACTTATTCTAAGTCCATCTTCCTCGATAATTTTCTGTACAACCTCTACTGCGTTCTACATTCTGTCCAGTACTATGTTGCTACATTTGCTTTATATTAACTTTATTTTAGCAATTTATGGAATTGTTGATTATTATTATTTTCTTTCATCTTTTCTTTGTAAACTGTACGAAAAGCGAAAGCAGTTATACTTCCTTTGCAGCACAAAATTGAAGAAAATGCAATTACATAAAATAGATTACCCATAATTCAAACTGTCATACAATCAATAATCACTTTCTTGCCAATCATGCTATTATCACCACAAGTGAGAGCATACTAGAATGGATAGCTTAAAATTAAATTCTCTTTGAAATAGTCATTTACACAAGCAATAAAAACTACAATTAGATAAAGTTTTGGGATTTTGTGAAGTAACATGAAATGAATATTTCGAAATTGTAATAATAAATCATTCTGTTTTGCTCATTATACCTTGAAAAGTATTGCGCAAATTTTATATGATCCAAAATTCTTTACATTCTTTGGACATTTATTTTGATATACTTCTGAATGTGTTTAATATTGAATCTCTAACGAATGATGATAATCTTTGCTTGCTTTTATTTAGTATTTTCACGTAGTAAAACAGTATCGTATTGATATTGTTTTACTTTAACATTAGTTTTTATACATTCCTTTTTCGCAATCGAAACCCTTTATTAACACCAAAGAATTTGCTAATTATCAAAATCAACGAGGGAACCATTTCACAAATTATTAATAAATTATAAATAATAAAATATCTCAAAAAAAAATTAAACCCATGTGTGTGATACAGATAAAGAATGTGTAGCAATTTTTCCTGTCATATTATCCAAATTGAGTTACCCTGTACATCTAAGTATACATCTAGAACGGTATGTTGATGAATTGTGATCCCGCACATATATTTTCCTTTAGAAGTAAAGTTCCCGGCTGAATTTAAATCGAAGGGGATGACTTTTTCAGGTTAAATCCATCATTATACGGCGCGCAGACGAGGACCGAGAAGGAAAAATAAGAAAAAGTGGAAGAAAAAGAAGAAAGCAGAGTGCTGAGGGCGAGTATCCGGCCCGAACACTCTACACGTTTCAGAACAATAGGATGTGAAGAGGCACGTATACAAGACACAAGGGTCCCCATCAACAATACGGGAGACAAGAAGACATTCTCCAGCTTTTGCTTACTCTTAACTTTTGTTTAGGGCGGAATACGAGGGAATGCGAGCGAGAGAGAGTTCGGCTTACCCGGATGATAGCTGGCTTTGTGCCGTAAGTGTATTTCACAATGGGAAGGGACGGAACATGGGCACATGTTTGGGCGTTATTCAAATAAAACCGTCGCCGCAAAGTTTGTGTGTGCAATGGAAATGAGTTGTGTGGTATTCGAGCGTACTTGGCGTATAAAAAGCTAGATTAAGGAAATGGATTTACGGTTATTAGGATTTTAAACTTGATATCATATTTTTTCCCATAAACAATTAAGCCTTAGAAAAGTAATATGGCTACACATTCATGTATGTGTGTCATTTTTGGGATCTTACATCTGTAAAATTTAGAAGTTATTTGAAATTATGGAAATGTTGCTAAGTAATCCTCACAAATAAATCATGTTAATCCAACATATTGTAATGGAACGGACATTTTTATCCACCCCGTATTTGGATGTTTACGTAATGAAACTAAATTTTGTTAAAATTAGATAATTAAAAAGTTTTCGTATTTTATTTCAAATGGCGCCCAACGTGGGGCGAAGCTCAAGTTAAATTGTCAATTTGTGCTCGTTATTTAAGGTAAGGAAGAAAATTTTATGTCGCATAATCGATCTACCTGTTCGCCAACATATATTTTTTTATCTGTCATCTCATTTTTATTAAATTGAATATATAAATAATGGATAAATCCACTGGTATGAAAGGGATCCAAGTAACGTGTGACGTGCAGGCGAGCACTAAATATTGGTCACCTTGTTATAGTCGACCACCACGTAAAACACGGTCCAAAACATAGCAAGATCACTTGCCTTCACCTTGTATTTCACAGGAGTAGAAAGTTTTTTATTCCAGTTTAAAAAAAATTATTATAAGAGTTGCTTTTTTCATGAACATGTAAAAAGACAGATTTTCCTCTTGTGACACCTAATCGGCATCTATGTGTAAGGTACAAACTACATACTAATGAATTCATACGTTTGGCTTGGTGTTAACTTACATACAAAGATTTCAAGGAATACCTTTAGTTACTAGTGCCTATTTGATTTCATATTTTGACAAAAATATAAAGGAAATAAAATACGAAGCTTTGCTTTTGTTGTTACTAGTTTTAATGCCCCATCTCATAATGTGGCCCGATCGAAGATAGTTCCCTTCCCTGATGACACATCACTTACACGGCATGCTTCCAATCACGAGCATTTAGAGAAATCTCTGAGGTGGGCGTGTGGTTTAATGGGATCGTTCTCAACACTAACAAAACTAATCATTATCATAGAATCTGCAAATATATACAAAAATTTTCATTAATAACAATCTTCTTTTGCTCTGCGAAAACGCTAGATTTTGTGGATTTATAACGAATACCGGTCCAAGGTGGGTTGAGTACGTTCAGCCACCATCTGGTTGTTATTTCCTCCCCAATAAGTTGAAATCTGGAAGAATATATTGCTGGAATTAGGTGCACTATTTCTCGCAAGAGGAATTGCCTTTCGTGTTGGGATTTTATCACTACATCAAATCAATTTAACTTACATGATATGTATAAAATTGAAAAGCGGGCTATCCTTGTGGTTTGCGGGAAAAGAAAGAGAACCCAATATTTATTTCTTGTTCCCACAAGAACTTTATATTCTTTATATCTGTATGAGGCAATCATTCGTAAGCAGAGAAGCAGGCATAGTCATCGATTGGATATTCATTCTTGTAATAACATTAATTTTCGAAAACCGGACACCTCTGCTTATAAAAATTCTCATGTTACAGCGGCTTGTCATTCTAAAATAAATTAGGCACCATAAAAAACTCTACAAATTTTTAAACATAACGCCTAAAAGTAAAGACTGTGCTGTTTGAACAGTCAGTTTACTCTATTGACGACTTTGTCAGCTTTAAATTTTAAATTGGTTTTCTTTGTTGTGAAGTTACTTTGTAATTCAATTAATCTGTCGTGCTTTAAATTATAACTGATTATTTATTTGTTACTTATAACGTTTCAAAGAAAGAAAATTTCTGTCAATAGATGGCACGTACGTTCAAAAAATGAAGTACATAAAAATATATTTTAAAAAATATATAAATATACCTCTGAGATCACACAACACGTCTGATTGTATAGCTTCAGGTAGTCCTCACGTACAGACAGCTGTTTCGAACTCACTTAGTTCTCGTCAGTGCACGTCGGAGGATTCCTGGTCGCTTTTCAACATTCCGTATCGTAGGCCAAACGTTAGCACATGTCTATAAGGAAAAACCAGGGACATCTAACGTCCAGCCGCGATTCATGGACGTTAGATGTCTCTGATTACAATATTTTGAAAGAATACAATACTGAGTTTCATCTACCAAAAATATAACAAAGAGTGAGGGCTGTTCTCAATAATGCGTATGATGACACGAAAAATAGTATTCGAACGATTGTTCATTTCGTCTTTTTAGAAACGAGCCATCAACAGCTTAAAAAGTTCTCGCTGCAATGATGTCAAACCATTTATAGGGATAATGTCAAATATAATATAATAATTTATCGGCCATCATTCTAATGTGATACATGTATGGTGGTGTGAATCGGACTCTTCTGTATTCGCATCACGGCGGTGTTGCTTACTGCATCTGTTGGGCGATTCAACTATAGAGTGCAGATTTTGTATAGAATTAGTAAATACGTCGTGCACAAAATTCCTTTTTGGGATACAATTTGTTGTTTACATTAAATTTAAAAAGGAAAAGTCAAGTATCACAAAGGACAAAATACAGAATTTAGAAAATTAAAATTATGGACATTTAAATTATATTAAATATTAAAAAATAATAAAAAATACCCTTACCACCTCGATGAGTGAAGAACTCCTGGATACGTATTTCGGCAACTAA
>JARFOC010000394.1:386063-396092 GCA_031763485.1 Osmoderma eremita | reverse complement strand
ATGATTTATACACATATTATAATATATACTTTCACAAAATTTCATTGCGTTGTCACTCTGAAACCCTGCCTGATAGATAGTGTAAAAGGTACTACCAAGTTCAATTACTTTACCTCGTGGGACAAAATAAATCTGAAATTTTGTTGGCCAGTGAAATTTAATTGTAAATTATAAGAATTTATTTTATGTAATTCCTTTTATTTACCGTGTTATAAAAGAAAAAAAAGGTTGTTTGTTAGTGTAATATAATATTTAAATAAATATATTGTTTTATTGAAATTGTTGTTTATGTTGTTGTTCACCCAGCATAAAGTGTTGTGTTAATATAAACTAAAGTAATGTTCACTGAACCATTACAGAAAAAGATTTTGAAAATTTTTATATTTAGTCAAACGAAAATAATGTTATTTGAAATAAATTGTACACTGGAACCGACATAATGTTGGTTTGGTTTACACAAAAACTTAGCGCAGTGAAAGCATATTTTCCGTTGATATTACTCATTTTTTGTGTTTCTCTTAAATAATTTAGTGTTTACCAAGATTGTATGCCAACACTATTTTATGAATTAAATAAACCCAATGGTTGCGTTGTTTATATACAACCCAAAAAGTGCGCTGAATTAACGCATTTTGCGTTGACTAAACACAATTTTTTTGTCAGTGTATTCAAAACGCATCAAATCTTCCAATTCTTATAAGAGAGCATTGATTTCTCATTCCGAATCCAGGATATATATGTATAGAAGGAGGACTGTAGTTACAGAGAGAAACGCGCGAGAAATCCGTCCATCTTTTCTTCGCGAAAATGGAAGAAAATGCAATAAAATCTGTCTGGTTAGTGACGTATGAGACACACGAGAAGTGGGCGAGATTGGATGTAACTCCCCTTTCTCTTTTATCCGCCCTTCACTCCTTCATTCGCCGGTGTCTCGTCTTCTTCGTCTCGTTTGACGTCTTTTGAACTCGGAATAGTCCCTTACAGCAACAGCGGCGGCAGCAGCAACGGTGGCACGACCATCCCCAAAATCAATCAGTTCCAGATTCAGCCCGGGTAAGCGATTGAAAGAGACCTGACAGTCACAGGAGGAGAGAAAAAGTGTAGACATTAGAATCTGATATATACCGTGCACGAGCGGCATTCGCTCTATCGGATTGAAGCTTTGATTGGATTCTAGATATGCTCGTTTTTTTTTCATTCCTCGATTCCGATGCTATTTAATGAATTTCTGCGACTCCGGCGCGGATTCCGGGATAGAAATCGGGCCATTCCGACGCCGAAATCCGGTGAGAACGTGCACGTGTAAATGTGGGCGCGAATGTATGTGTATGTGTACGTAAGAAGCGAGGAAATCGAGAATATGGGATAACAAAATTGAATTTTAATATAGTGCCGAAAACGGAACGGTGAAAATTGCTTCGATATTGACGTCTTAATATCTTGTTTCTAGGCATAAATTTAGTCCGTAACAAATAAACAAATAAACTTCTTTCCAATGGTATACCTATTTAAAACCTCTAACAAGATCATAGAGTTATTAAAGGAAGGATAAAGGAGAGATCAAAATCCATTAATTCAGTACAACACCAATGATCATTTAATTCAAGGAAGGAGAAGTGTATGATTGCAAATGTTTTAAATTATTTTAGTAAAGCTATGAATGTGAGTGCTGCCGTTCAAGAAGCAAGTAAAGCTTTGGGGGTGCTCAGAGCGTACAGTATATAATAAAATACAGGAGCAACAAACCGGTTCATTATCAAGTCCAAAAGACCCCAAGGCATACAACTAAATGACCGATTACAAACATATGATGAGAACACGCAAACACCTGTTCGACGTAAAGTCTTTTCTTATACAGAATATGCCACCTACATTAAATGCAATTCTGGCTGCTGTTAATGCTGATGATGATCTCCCTAACTTCAGTCGAGCAACTTACATAGATTGTTACAGGATATGGGTTTCGAATTCTAAAAATGTAGGACGTAAAAGTATACTCATCGAACAAAGCGACATTATTCGGTGGAGACACAAATACTTACGAAAGATCAAGAAATTTAGAGAAGGTACAATTTACGTCTTGCTATTTGACATTTCTGCAACTTTAATTATTTGAGGTGGAACTATAATATATACTGATGAATCATAGGTGAATACAGGGCATGCAGTAAATAAAACTTGGACAGACAGTACAATTCAAAATAGTCGACAAGCTTTTATCTAAGGATTAAGTACTGGTTTGAAACCCCCAACCGGGCTTGGACCTCATTTTGCATTCGTTCATGCTAGTGTTGATAACGGATTTGTTCCTGGTGCTGAATATACATTTCTCCGCAAAAAAAATACTGTTGGTGTTCATCATGAGATGAATTCAGACACATACGAGAATTGGTTTATTAAGAAATTGCTTCCAAATATACCGCAGAAATCAGTGATTGTTCTTCACAATCTCTGCAGAATCACTGCAGAAAATTAGAAAAAATTCCAACGGCAGCATGGAGAAAAAACAATATCATTGGTTGGCTCCGTGAGAAACTAATACCAACCACTGATTACGTGCTAAAAAGGGACTTGCTGTTTTGCGTGTCACAAATTAAATCGCAGTATGATAAAAGCAAGATTGACGAACTTGCAAAAGAAGGTCATGAAGTTCTTCGATTACCACCTTACCACTGCGAGTTAAATCCCATTGAAATGGTATGACCACAAGTTAAAAACTGTATAAAAATGAACACCACGTTTCGGGTAAAAGACATGGAGGAATTAATTCGAAGAGCGTATAGCACTCTAACAATTGATAATTGGAAAAACTACATCAAACATCTAAAAAATATTGAAAAGGAAATGTGAATAGTCTATAATTTGCAAGAAGACATTGAAGAATTTGTTATTCATCTAACAGATTCGTCATCATCTGAAGATCAAACTGATTCATCGACGGACTCTAAGTTGAAACAAGACAATGTGTGTGTAATTACTATTCTTTTTTTAAATATCATTGTATTATATGGAGATTTGTATGATTCCAGATATTTTTGTTACAAAAGTGGAAACTATTATTTGTTAAATGATTATATATTTTACTTTAAGTTTAATAAATTGTATAATATTTCAACAATAGGACATTTGCGCATAATATAGGCGAAACGTGATTCTAGTGCTAATAAGTCCCTTGGCTTTGTAGTGCGAGTTTCCAGAGACCCTTCCAGAGAATTCTTTGGTCTTAAAATCTTTTTGTACAACGCCTTCGATAGAAGCATACTGGAGTACGGGATTATTTTATGGTATCTGTGTTTTGAGCTACATCGATAAATGGTAGAGCACGTGCAAAGAAAATTTTTAAAACAACTTCCGTTCCGAATCGACGGTAGTTACTCGCTGTATTGACCATCAGGGGTACTGAAACGTCATGCAATAGAATCATTATCATTAAATGCAGCGTCCTCTTAGTAGACTGTATTATCTGTTCGACTTAAGTACATTATTATTATTAAAAGTAGGTTCTACATTGCGTTCATTTTCATTATGGCTTGTTACAATTCTCTCATTGAAGTACCAAAGTACTTCACTAATCTGGAATATCTATTCCCACAACTTTGAAATTAAAAAAAAAATTAATGTTACATGAAAAGAAACTCGATTTGCACATACTAACCATATTAGTTTTGATTTTAAAAAAAATTTAATTTAATTTTCATATAAGACTTTTTAAATTGCTCTACTGAAAATGATTTTGTGATTGTATCCCATTTTCATCACGGGACGATATTTGAAGTATTACTCACTGCATCATGCAAAATAAATACTAAGCCTGCTTAGTATTTATTTTGCACGATACCAAACATTACTTGTTTGCACTAAAAAATTAATACTACTCACAATATAGTCATCGTCGTAATTTTAATTAAAAAAACATATATATATAGCTTGTACACATAATAAATTTAGCATTTTTAATAATAATGCTGTATTTTATATTTTCTATAAGCTTAAAACACGTGATAAATGATAACACCGTTCGTATGTGAATTCATTTAGAATTTCCTTATATCTAAAGCTAGAGGTACCTACGTGTTTCTATAAGGGGTTTCCAAAAAGGACTTCATAAAGTTAAGCGTTAAAACTCCAATAAGAGAAGAAAGAATTTTCAAACGCTTTGAATTTGTCATACTATATGCAGTTTTTGACGGATATCTATCAAGGTTAATTTTAAAAAGGCGTTAGTTAAAAGATAGCATCCATGATCTATCAAAAATTTATCCGGTTACTATGTACTATCTAAAGTACCATTTATTAGAAAAATTAACTCGGTTTCTGTGGGCTGTTCAAAATATATTATAAAATGTACAACTACAACCTGTGTTAATGATATTTAAGAAAATGGGATATCCTTTCTGTAAGATGTTCTTATCTTCCTTGTTGCCGTTTACAATGCATACTTGCAGGTATTTTTGTCTTATCTCATATTTTAAATCATAGAATGCATTAAATTGAATTAATTTTTCTAACAAAAAAATCAGGCGTTTTGTTATAACCTTGATATATTGTTCATATATTCTTAAATATATGCCTAGAAACGGGGTTATCATTAACGCTTCTGGCAGCATAAGTTAATTAAGTGAAACCAATCCACACCTTCGCAAGAAAAAAATGAGATATAGCTAATTGTAAGTGAATTTAATATCTTGTAACGCGTAATCTTCCCTTCAATTATGGTAGGTTTGAACAACATAGGTGCCAAACCATATTTGATAGAAGCGCTGCAAATATTTTAATTAGTCCTAGTTGAAATGGTAGCTTCTTCAAATACGAATACCAAACACACGTCAACATAAACACACATGCATCTTACATACATATAAAAAACAGAACAGCACCGACAGACATATGTTTCTACGTATCACATGAGTGGACATGTCATGCATTCCCCCAAATTCTCTCCGAAGATAAAACACAGAACAGTTGCCCGTCAACCCGTCGGCGTCTTTCAAGGAGCACCGCGGCGAGAAGCGTCGCTTTCGGATGGGTCGAACGAGTCCGTTCGCCCTCCCAACTAAGAGAATAACTGGCACGGAAATAACTCCAAGTTCGTTAGCAGCGCTCCGGAATTAATTTCTTGAGTTTCCCGACCTACGGTCTGGTTTAAGTGAGCGCAAGCGCCTCTCCCGTCTCTCTCTTGCGCTCAGGTCCGACACACATTAAAGTACCAGTCCCACCACTCGGCGTCAATTACAACTAATTGGCTCCCGGCACTCGGTTACCCGGTCGATGAAAAAGTTGGACAAGATCAGGGTTGTTCTTGGCTAATGAAAGTTGAGGAGGAGGCACGAAGGAGAAAGTTCGATGATCTTCGAGGATTTCGATTGTCGCTGGTGATACTGTGAATCAGAAAGAGATAACTAAAGTGTCATACTTCAAACTGAATTCTAAATGGGCTAGATTATTTACAATTAAACTTTACTTCAACCAATACTATAGGTGAATCCAAATGATACTGAGTGAGTAAGAATAATACTGCTTCTTTGAAGTCAGTAGTAAACAAATAAACGTTATTTTATTTTGTACTCAATTATGACCGCCAAAACTCTTGTATTGGCCTTAAACTTAACTTAATCGGTTATATATCAAAAATAATATTCCCAATATTTTTTTGAGAGAAGAATATATTTCAACCAGAGTTTTTACTTTGATAAGCACAGAATTTATTTGAAATATCAAGATATCTGAGGAACGTGATTCTAACAGTTTAAATTTTTTAGTTTGGTAAAATGGTTTTTAAACGATATATGCATATAAAAATCTCTGTACTTTATTGCATAACCTATATATATTTTTTTTTCAAGGTTAGTCCACTATTCTTCAGCATGCCCGCCGCAACGTTGTCCCCCATTCTTATTGGTCTGCCTCTATTCCTCTTTTTCTGTGGATCACTTTAGACTTCTTTTTTCTTGTGAACACTTTCATTCAACTAGTGTCGTTTAATCCCCCGTTGGTAAAATTGTTTTTGAAAGATACATGAGCTTTTGTTGAAAGATTATGAAGAATAACTTAATAAGCAAATGTTTATTATATATTAATCAAGAACGCATTGATTAGGAAACAGAAATCATTTTTCCATTCACATGTGTTCAGGAATTATTTAAATTCATGGCAAGTACCCTTATGATTCTCCAGGCGCTGAGAGTTAGACGAGTTCAGTATGGAACGGATCCGTTCAAGAAGTTGTATGGTAATAGATCAACTTCTGATAAATTCAAAATTTAGCCCTGGTATTTGTTAATAGTCATAACAGGCACGTTCTCAGGGAATTGAAATATTTTGAGCTCAAACGGGCATTTTAAGGATTTAAGCATGTATAGTTTGAACACCGAGAACTGGAGACCGGCAAGAAGAGAGACTCTAAACAGGCATATCAAATGAAAAAAGGAGATAGAATTATTAGATATGCAAGAAACTTTGGTATACCCAAAAAAACTGTTAAGATTGATAGAAATGACAGCTTCGAAAGCAGAAGTAGGCATATGTACCTGAGTGAACTTCACGGAAAATAGGTATAAGCAGAGGAGCGCGGCAATGAAATGGATTGTCGGCCATGCTACTTAATATAGCAATGGAAAGAATAATACAGAAATGTGTGACAAAGGGATGAAAAGTAGAAAAGTCGATACAGGTGGTAGCCTGTGCGAACGATATTCGCAGAATACGAGGCAGTTTAGAAGAAGCAATAGGGAGGATTACCGAAGAAGCACAAAAGGAAGGTTTAGAAATTGATCAAGGGAAGTTCAAATATATGAAAATATCCAGGCAAGAAGAAAGATGTAGAAAGAGAGTTATAGAAATGAAAAGCTATCAAGTAAAAAAAGAAGGGAGCTTCAAGAATTTAGGAACTGTAATAAATAAAAAATATATAGAAATGAAGAAATAGTTCACAAAATGCAATTTGGTCATAAGGCATACTATAGATACAAAAAGGTTATGAGAAATAAGTAGTTTTTCAGGATGAAATATATACCATTGAGATGTGCGCAAGAGAGATTTTCAACAAAAACCTCAAACACAAATCAATAAAAATTTTCAGTGACAGTCAGGCTGCATTGAAAGCATTAAAGGCGCACAAATGCCACTCTAAACTGATCTGGAACTGCAAAACTATTCTAAATACAATAAAGGCGTCCAACAAACTAACCCTCCCGGGTCCCTGGTTCAAGGCAATGAGACACTCTTGCAAAAGGGGATGCAGCGGGGTGCTTCCAGTGCCCAGAACTGGTAATTGGCATATCAACTTCGATAGCCAAACGACAAATTTAAAACAGAAAATACTCCAATTTTGAGGCAATTCTCCTGGTTTGGTACATGCGAAGGAGTGCATTTCACCCAATCATGTCAAAACCGGAGGATTACTAAAATTTGATCCTAAAAGGGTAAAAATAGTTACTTCTGTGTTTGCAAGTCACTGCATCCTCAAAAAGCACATACACAGAATCGGGTTATCGGAAGAAACCGAATGCCGGCGGTGTATGGAGGACGAAGAAACAGCAGAGGAAGTTATGTGCCACCGTTATGCGGCCACCCGTATCTCCATTTTTGGAAATGATATTACTTCCCTAGCTGACCTGAAAAATTCCCCATTGAACAAGATTCTGAGCTACCTCAAAGGCCTGGACTTGTTTGATGAACTCTAGCATGGCATCCGCTTTACAATAGGACCCAGTGACATCAAGTAATCAGGTAAGTAAGTAATAAGTCGTTAAGCAAAAAAATTAAATTAATATTATACAAAACTACAATGAGGCCAGTCGCAATGTATACAGCAGAAAATATATGTATGTTAAACAAAGATGAGGAGAAATTAAAAATTTTCAAAAGAAGGATCATAAGGAAAATATTTGGAGGAAAGAGAATAGATGAATAATTATAGAAGATTAGCAAACCAAGGGATAAACGAAATACTAGCGAAAGTAAATATAGTAAGAGTAATGAAAGCGAAAAGAATGAGATGGCATGGCCACATAAATCGAATGTGTGATAACGCAACAGCCGAAGGAATAACGAAATGCAAACCACTAACGAAATCAGGAAGAAGACCCAAATTAAGATGGAAAGAACATGTGATCAAAGACATAAGAAGCACGAAGATTGCAGAATGAAAATGCAGAACAGACAAGCGTGGAGGAAATTAACCGAAGAAGTAACAATACACGAAAAACTGTGAAAGAAGAAATAGATTGACCATCCATTGGCATTGGTCTATATAATAATGAGAAATTATAAATGTCCATCACAATGGAAAAAAATCAATTGGGTAGGTACACATTTCGACGAGATGTTTCTTGATCATATTCTTAAATGTTCCTATTCGCTTATTTCTAAATTGACTGGTAATTTTGTTATATATCTTTAAAACTTGTAAGTAATGATACTTTTCTGAACATTTTCTTTAACAAATTAATATTGATATATCCAAATTAAAAGAGAAACTGGGCCTGCAGTTACAATTCCTTGACTTTGCATTCAAAGAAATATTTGTAACACTCTTTCTTAAATTATACATTATTCTCCATTTAGTACCTAATCACACTAATACAGAAAATGCTTGGATACTTAACTTTAAAACTAATGTGCCAATAAACACTGCAAACTCCCAGGCAAATTCATTTGAAATTAAGGAAATAATTTATATATAGAAGTTTTATGTCTCATTAGTACTTAAAGGAACGTAATGACCCCTTATTATTACCATTAAAGGTAGTTTATATGACACTTATTCACATAGATATAGGTACCTTTCAAATGGTAAACTTTCTTTTCGAGCAGCCGGAGTACTTCTAATTCCGATAATTACATTGAATGTACCAAAGTAATTACCCTCGGATAGTGTAAAGTGAAGAAGTAGAACTCAAAATTATGTTCTACCCAATAAGCGTTAATTTTAAACAACTGCAGTGCGTGAGGGAATAATCGCATCTGTCGTACCTTACTGTACTCGCTGCAGATATAGGTCTGCTAACCCTAGAAATAAGTGCATACAGTAGTGCACAGCCTAGTACGATAACAAAGAGTAACATGATTCGCCCACAGCGATGATAGCAGAAGGTAGGGCAAATTAGTTAGAGCACCAGCACAGATCATAGAGACATCCAATCACTGTCGGCGCCTTTGATCTTTATGGCTCTAAGTTTATTTTTTGTATTATTCGTACATACGAAATCGTGACCACCCCGCGCATTTCGAGGGCCGCTTTAGTGATAGTTATAGGGACGGATTAAATAATATTGAAAATTAATTTCAGTCAGAAAGTTAGTTTTACAGAAAACGGTATTAAAGAAACCAATCTAAAATTAGTGATACATCTTACAAGAAAAAACAAGACAAAAACTGATTTTGAAAATGTGGAATTATTAGTAATAGTCATGATTGTTGTATCAAACGTGTTTATTGCATTTATTTTTATGATTTTGGTGGTACTTTGTGTGTGTTTATTTATACCATACTTGTAATTATTATGTAGGTTGAAATAGATTTATTACTTAACTTATTTAACTTTCAGCAGGCAAAAGTTAAAATCCAGTTAACATATGTCACTATATCATTAAGAAAAAGACTAATGTGTATTAAATTCATACGTATACAGCTCCAGTGTAAATAGATGTCTCAATAAAGTGGTAATTGCGAAACATTAAGACTGTTATTTTTTATTTATTTATTAAATAGCCCAAAGTTCAACATTTGCTACTTCTCTGGAAAGTTTATATGGAGAAGCTTGGCTCGCAGCTTCCACTTTTGAAATTAAAATAATAACTACTAATATTTTTAAGCATCTAAATTAAAATTTCCCTTGCCATTGCCTGTTCTAGAAAGAAAAGGTGCATGAATATATAATAATTTGTTGGTACCAGAGTTCACAAAAATCATAAATTGTAATCGTACAAATTGTGTTGATAAATTTAATACTCCTAACTCTTAATATGTCTCATAAATGTAAACTGTATGACCAATTGATTATCTTGTTTGACGTTGCTGTTACATATA
>JARFOC010000394.1:342268-385963 GCA_031763485.1 Osmoderma eremita | reverse complement strand
TATATATCATGCCCCGAAATGCAGTTTATTTTATCAAGTCAGACATCACTGTGCGGGCAGTAAACGCTCAGGTATTACAGTATACTATCGATAGGGTGTTTCTAAATGATTATCAAATGTAAAGCTGATTGGACACTTAAAAAGAAATGATGTTCCGAAATACTGTTTAGTTGTAATAAAGAGATTACCAACTTAAAAAAATCATTATTAAATAAATGTGAACGTAGATTATGCTAATTGAAGTAATATTGTTATAAATAATTCAATTGAAAAATTACAATATTAATTTATTATTGTTTTCCAGATATCTTTATTCGTGCGTTAATGATCAGCTCTCCATCAATGTAGGTATACACAGTGCCTATATAAATGATGGAAAGATATTTGAATTTCCGGCTTACAAATTTTCTTTTTTTGGTTGATGATTGGTTGGCGCTAAATAATAATAGCCAGTGTCAGGGAAACGGTAAAAATTGAATATAATGGGCGGCACATAAGGAAATCACAGAATGTTCACGCTCAGAGAATTTGTTAAAGTATAATTGAATTGCTACAAAATTATTTTTATTGTATAATACTGATATTTTAGATTAGACTATTCAGTGAAAATTATTGCAAAACTATGACACTTATGCAAAATATTTGTTTCTTTTTTCTAAAATTATTAACATTTGTTCAAAACGATCTCCGAGCAAATTGTTTTCATACTGTTAAATACTTTATGTAGCATTTCCGAATAATTTCTAGTAAATAGAACCAACGATTCTGCTTCTTGACATCGCCAACCATTTCTTGAGGGTGTAAGGGAGTCTCTACGAGGACATTAGAATTTTCTGCAGACAAAATTCTATTATTTTATAAGTTTCACCTCCGCCAAAATGAAACCTTGGTTTGTCGCTGAAGAAAGTGACATCTAATACATTGCCATTGCTTCAGAATTCATGAAATTATTCACAATACTGGATACTACAATCTTTCGTAAATTGTGTGCCGGAAAATTGTTCCTAAAATTGTTGGTGGCCATATATATAGGAATAATCCCACATTCCTTCATCATTGCGTACTTCCAAACGAAAATATGCCTCAACGATAAATTTGTTGTACGGCTCAGCGAAACCCATCGCTAACCTAAATCTAAAAGTGTATATTTATTACATTTCCTCGTGTTTCTGTGACTATTTTCTGGCTTACCAATCAAAAATATGAAACAGTAGAAAGAAATGGCAAGAACACAAGCTGCTCTAGAAACAAACAAGTAAACTAATAAACTAAATACACGAAAACCAAACTATAAAATAAAGACAATAGAGCGCCAACGTTCGGAGATAATTAGAACAAAACCCCTTTTAATCATTTATATACACACTGTACAAAGCACTCTGCAGGTTAAATGTATACCTTGAGGTCAACGGTTAAAAGATCAAATATCTTCGAGAAATTGTTGTTACAGTTGCTCTTCCTATAAATTAAAAAAAAAAGACTGATGCGCGAGAACTGTACTCTCTTCTGTGGCTTTGTAGAACGGAAATTTAAGTTTAAGCAAATCTTTCATTGCATTCAATTGCATTCCCTAAAATAAGCGTTTCATTTAGGACTCCTTTATTTTGAAGGTGCCATGAATGAAAATAGTTATGCAAATTAGTTTAAAAAGATCAATTACAGAATTGAAAATTAAACATACATCCATAATACAAAATTTAAAATCAAAGAAAAACTAATTTAAGATAAGAGTCTCTTTTAATTATGTAGCCAAACATAATGACTAAAGCGCCATATATCCGTCGTCATATAAAATATCAAGAAAAGTTATTTACGAAAATTGTGGAAAGTCTTAAACATAACATCTTAAAATTATTTTCATTCATACATGATGTTTCACCAAACTTACGTTTTCTTAATTCAAACAGTCTGTATATTATTTCAGATTTAGAATAAGGATGCCACACACAGCCAATGTACAATCTCATTGAATTATACGGCGTGTTTCATAAGTTATGGTCCATTTTATATGAAGATGACCGTGAGTTCAAGGTCTTGTATACTATTATCCTGTATACAGTCTGAAATTTTGTTTACTTTGGGTATTTTAGGTACTTTCATTTTTATTAAGCACCATACCTAAACTCATTAATTTCTAAGATATTTTAAAGTGTTTTTAAAAAGTGAGATTTTTTGAAATTATTTTAATATAACAAATTAGTCATGGAAAAATGTCGGTTTAATGTATAATAAAACTACAAAATACAAACATTCATAAGTTACACTAATGATTAACATTTAATTATTTAACCCAACTCCGTACAATGTAGTTCTATAATAAATGTTCAAAATACCCACCCAAACGATCATTACAGCATTGCAGACGTTCTTCAAGCCATCGGCATACATTTCGAGGTGTTTGATACACAAGGTTCTTTTTACATACCACCACCTGAAGATCCTGCTAGTCACTCAATTAGTTTCCCTCTCCTTATCGATCTTCCAGGGAAATTGGTGTTTGGATGATCGTGTATTAAACTAGTGTAAAGTAACGAAGCTCCATCATGGAGATACCACATCCCTTAACGAAAGTTTAGGGGAACATTTTCCAATAACAACGGTAAATTATTTTCTAAAAAGTCTAAATAAACTTGACCATTCACTCGTCCTTCCAAAAAATGTGATCCAATTACATAATCTCCTAGCTAGTAAGACCTAAGACTGTCATTTTGCCACGATTAGCTCCTTATATTAAAATAATTTATAAAAATCTCACTTTTATAGAAAGACTTTAAAATACTTAGAAATTATATGTATAGAGAGCGCTTAATAAAAATGAAAGTAACTAAACTATTCCTTTTTTTATGATATAAAGTACAGGTTGATCAGCGTTTAAAATAGTTGAAAAAATAATGTATTTGAGTTTTGACTCGCCCTGTATTCAATATTGACAATTTTGAAAAAGTGGCACTTTACTATGAAGCTAGCCGAATATCAAAAATGTATGCATATAAAAAAGAATTTTCATACTGTGTGGTTTCTAGAATGCAAGACCTTGAACTCACAGTGATTTTGATATAAAATTGGTCATAACACGCTATATAATTCAATGAAATTGTGGTTTCGAAGTGTGATGCATCAGCTTAATCTAAATCTGAAATAACAGGTTGTTCCATTTAAGAAAACGCATGTTTGGTTCACCCTGATGATATGAAGCATCCTGTATATAAATAAAAAAATTAAAGTGTTAAGTTTAAGATTGTCTAAAATTTTCCTAAATAACTTTTGATATCTTATGTGATATATCGAGCTTTGCCACACTAATTCGTCAGTCTGTATAATGTTGTTAATGAAAACGTATAGCGTGTCTACGAATACAACGATTTGCCGTTTTACGACTAAAATAAATGGTCAAATCGTTATACGTATAGACAGACAAGGATCAGAAAGTCGTTACATGTATAAACAGATTATACATGTTCAAGCCATATGCGTCTGCCGTTATTTAAAAGTTTTCGTGCCTACCAATACATTTTCAAAATACTCTTTTGTAAATGATAACATTACTAAATCAATTAAATTTCTAAAAAAATATTTTTTACTATTTTAAGCCACCGTATCCTTTTTTTGTATTTTATAATTAAATTTCTATTCATATATCCAGTTTCTATACAATGAAATAATACTACTACAAAATCAAACATTTAAGACACATCAATATCTACTATTTGTGTATAACATTAAACTTATTAGAAATATAGGCATTTAATCAACCTTACTTTTCCTACTTTTGTATTTCCACAACACGCATATACCCTATCCACAAAATATTATAGTTATAACCACGATGGCTGTAAAAATTATTGGCTTTTAATCAAATATATTAAAAATTATTTTGCGTCTAAAAAACTATTTCGAAATAGCAAGGCCAGCAATGATTTAGTTTCTCAGGGATACCCAATAAATAATTAAATAAAAAATGCTTTGCCTATGTTTAATTAATTTATTTCATTTCAACACCTAACCGCTTAAAAGTAGTGTAAAATTTATCAACCTGGAGTTTTATATTAACTCAAAACAGGAAACGCACAACCGCGAAGTTAATTTTAATAATCTTGTGGACGTGAACGTATAGATATAAACGGCTGATAAAAAAAGGAAAGGCGCTTTTACGATGAAACAAACTAATATCTAAAGTTTTGAGAGATTGTCATCGATGAAGTAACCTCTTAAGATTAATTGTAGCGATATACAAAGCTCCCAGAAATGTGTGGACTTTACATATATTTTAATAATTAATTAAGCTATTAAGATACTGTATGTACCAGAAGACTTGATTGATGAATGCATTTATATTTAACATACGTGGATTTTGACTTGTCTTGTTGTTGCTCAAAGTTTTAAATTAATAAGTATTACGATTCATCTCCGTCAAATTATTATTTATCTGATTTATAAATAACGACTATTTAGCGTAGATGACTTCGGGGAATTATCCAACGTGTTACACTTATCACTATCCAAATTAACAAAGAATTCCTCGAAGAAGCATACGCTTTTTATCTTGCAAGACCCCATAATTCGATTTAATCCAAAGAGATGTGAATATATTATAGTTTTCAAATTTATTAAATAATTTACTAATACAGCATTTTCTTTAAAGTACCTAAAAGCGTTAATGAGTTTTTTATCTGTTAGAGAAACAAATGGAAGAAAAAACTGTTCAGCTCATCCGATTCTCTACATCAATGAAAGTGATCTTAACATAGTATAATCAAAGTCCCTTTAAGTTGTTTCTCAAACGAAAAAAACGGCAAATAGGAACGGCTGACATCTGCACAGCGATGCTTTCTGGTGACTTGTGTCTTGACCTGTGCAAGTGTTGGTTATATTCCCTCGCAAGAACGCTAACGAATTGATAATGAAGGGAGCTCCACCAAGAAGAGTATTTGCCTTCCATCCATTTGGGGAGACCAAGACCTTGCGGTGGTTCAACCATTTCATAGATTATCTAAGAACAAGTGCCGAAAAGCCTGTCCTTTTGATTTTGGACGGCCATCACACCCACACTAAAAATTTGGACGTAAAACCAGGTAACCTTATTGTGCTTACCGCTTCACACAACGTACGACATATGTACAGCCACTAGACAAATCCCTAATGGGACCGTAATTCATCAATTCTTAAGGCAAAATAATCGTTCAATCCCTCATTTTGACATCACTGCACTGTTTGGTAAAGCTTATCTGAAAATCCAAACGGGCGAAAGGGCAGATCAATGGATTTCGACAAACAGGTCTATTCCCTGTAAACAAGAATACTCTTACAGAGAAAGACTTCCTAGTGGACGCACACAAAGATGAGGGACAGCCAACATTTTGACTAAAACTCGAACATGGATGAATTAAAAAGAAAAATTGGGTTTGAAGGAAACAAAAAGAAGCGATGATACAAAACCTGTTACCAGCAAAATGGATACTGAAGTTCAAGAAAGCTCAAGTGGTGTTGGAATAAAAACGAGAAAACAACTGGTAGAAGACGACGAATCGTCTGATGATTTAGACACAGATGAATTATCTGATTATGGAGAACACTCGAATAGCAAACAGTAACCTAAAAGATAACGCAGAATGTTTTCTCTGTGTTCAGAACGTTTTACGCCTGACTCAAGAAGAGTGCCTATGATGCGAAATTTGGGTAGGCACACAAACTGTGCGCCGATTCCGAACGGGATTGCTATGTTTACGATTTTAGTCGTTAGAATTTTTCATATCAAAAATAATAGTGCTCCATACCTTCTATACGTATTTCATGTTACCAGCCATCTTTTCCGGCGGACAGAAAAGCACTTTTTCATTATCCGAAATATATCTTTATTTATTTATTTTTAACTTTATGACCGCGGTCTTGCTACATCGGATCATGGTCACATGGTCCCTTTTGGCGCGGTCACTGGTATTTCTTTATCTATAGTTCACTCTAGAAGACGGTATTTCCTAATCCTGAACTTTACTCAAATGTACATATCCCATGTCGTTTTTACCCCTTCCTCTGTCTTTATCATCGGCTGGTTGAGATTTGTATCTCGTAGCAACAGTACGACCAACGGTATTCATGGCGATGTTGGCGTTGTTATGTTATCTCTTTATTTTTCATTGTATTTGTCCCTGCTTAATCAATGATTTAATTCTATGTTCGTATTGCAGATATTTCAACTTTTTTATTTGTTTTGATGGATTATTCATCTGTTGGTATCGTTCTCTCCTTGTTACAAATAATTTTGTCAAAAAACCAACAGGCGGAAGCGTTTTCGGCGAACTATATCACACGACTCCTACTAAAACATATTTTGTCTGTTCTTATATAAGATTGTCCTTTGATTGATTGTTTTTCAGTTCCTGCGGTTTCTTTTATATATCTGTGTGATGTCCTTTAGATCACTGAGTTGAGTTTTAATATTTTATTTTGCTGTATCTGTAACTTATCTATGCTTTTCTTTATTGTGTCCCCCCATAAGTTTATGAGGTAATTAATGTTGGATGTAAATATTGTGTGGTGCCTTAATTTTTTCAGATGAACTGCTATCATGCTTTTTATTTTCTTTATTCTTCCTATTGCTGTGGAATTTTCACGTAAATAATATAGTAAAAAGTCATTGGATTATTTACGTGTTTATCTCATTTCCGTCCTGTAAATATATGTAAGTCTGTTGGGCAATAAAGAATTATTATTACTATATTCTTTAGATGTACATAGCAAAATATTTTACCACAATATATATAGTTTAGTTAAATTTATTTTTTTCTACATATATAAAAATGTTTTATGTAGAAACAAATTATACGTAGCCATGATATACATATGTACATACATGCAAAGTAAGAGCATTTCCCTATTTCTCACATATTTTTCATAAAACCTTATACGTACATATTTCTATTTATTAACCCCCACCAACCCTATTCTCGATAAATAACTTGGTGGTTACTTTTTCTTTAATAGTTGTGTGTAAGCATTCCTTTATAAATTGCATTCTTTTCTAAGTGCAAGAAGAAAATCTCGCATATCTAACCTGTTTTTAGATCAGTAAAGATTGCAAGGACTGTGGTGCAGCACACTGTTCAGATTATTCCTCCCGCACAAAGTATTAATTAATTCGGGACGATACGTGTTTCGGGAATACGTGGATTCCCATTATCAAGTCGAATAACCGAATTCAGATTCATGGGAATTCACGTATTCCCGAAACACGTGTCGTCCCGAATTAATTAATACTTTGTGCTGGAGGAGTAATCCGAACAGTGTGTTTATTGTGCTTTTAGATAACAAGATTTAATACAAACATAAATACATTACCTCCGTTATTATTTCCTATAAATATACAAAAGTAGATTAATTTCCTAAATACAGTGTAGAAAGGAATCAGAATTACTTAGAATTTTTGTTATGTTACCAATCTCTTATCAATACCTAACACGCCACATATGCCTGAGAAAAGCAATCCATTACTTATGCTGCCGCAAGAGTTGCACTAACAGCCATTAAAAGGTTCCTTTATTTTAATCTTTTCCATACAATACATATAAACAATAGAAGTGTAGGCGGCGCCTCAAGCACTAAAGGGCGTAAAAGCAACGCCCAGCGTCGCAACGGAAGTACGCACGGCTATGTGTGACGCCAACTCGGTTTTATAAGCGCGGTGTTGGTGTTTGTAGATGTACATCAAGAGTCCATAATATGACGTATGTTAGCGGCAAGGGGAACGACGCCATTTATTAACTCTCTCGCCAATGCTCCTATACACATTGAGTGTGGTTCATGTAATATTTATAGAGGAGCAAAACACACTTCTATTAGCACTTACCGGCGTGCAGAGAGTACAGAAAATGCAAATTACAAACCCGCCTATACCGCAATGAGGTGTGTTAGTGAATAAGAAAGTTTTAACTTAGATGGCGACTCAAACACAGTAGCGGATAGATTCTTGTATGTGTATGACAAGGCACAATTAACGAAACAGTGCTGTTAGTAGTTTAACATGGTACAAAAACAGTCCCAACAATAAAACTAAAATGGATCCTTTCACGTCCCCAAAAGAAATTTGATTAATGACGTGCATAAAGCTAATAAATCACTGCCCAATATGTACTGTGTAGGCTTGATCAATTTCCTTTTGGCGGGTTATTTTAATTTATGTAAAATGGGGGAAATTTTATTCTTGGAAGTAGCGGCCTTGGAATTAGAGTTAAAAATGAAGTAAAACCGTTTTCTTGACGTTTCAATCATATATATTAATATAATTCTTTTTCAACATTAACTTAGATATCCTTTCAGTTCTTCGCAACAATTGTCATTGAATAAAAATTTTATTAAAAGTAATTAAACTTGAAAAACATTCTTAAATAAGTATTAAGAATATTTTTTAGGTTTGATTAATTTTTATTTAAATTTTAGTTAATGATAAGTTTTTCAATAAACCCAAAGGATATCCCCAAGGGGCGGAAGATCCACAAGGGTTACTAATGCCCAAGACGGGGTGGAATAAATTGCTCTCGTAATTGCCATGCCAGAAGTAATAGAATGCATAAGAAAGATGAAAAACAAAAACGCAGCAGAAATGATGAAATATGCGCTGAATTACTGAAACAGGAAGTAGAGGAATTATATGCAAG
The DNA here is from genome assembly GCA_031763485.1 of Osmoderma eremita. NCBI lineage: Eukaryota > Metazoa > Arthropoda > Insecta > Coleoptera > Scarabaeidae > Osmoderma > Osmoderma eremita. The sequence continues at coordinate 377,312 of JARFOC010000394.1, read as the reverse complement.
AATACACAGGTTAGTCAAGATTTGGGAGGAAGAAAAAATTCCTATAGAATGGAAAAGAAGAATTATAGTGCCAATACCGAAGAAGGGAGACCTGACTAAGTGCACAAATTACAGGGTCATAACATTATTAAACATAACCTACAAAATATTGACCACAATACTTAAGGTTAGATTAACAAAGCACACCGAAACTATTATTGGAGATTATCAGTTTGGATTAAGGAAAGACGCAGTTCACATAATAAGGCAAGTCATGGAAAAAAGTTATGAATATGATATAGATATACATATACTGTTCATCGACTTTAAACAAGCGTTTGATACACTACAAACGAAAAGCATAATACAAGATCTAGAAGCCATAAAAACACCAACTAAATGAATAAAACTTATTAAAATGACAATGGTGGAAACAACAGCAACAGTTAACATGGGGCAAAACATGACTACGAGCTTTCAAGTGAACAGAGGAGGGCGACAAAGAGATGCACAATCTGCACTGCTGCTTATTACCTCCTAGATCGTGTAATTAAAGAAATAAGAAACAGAGAAACACTGAAGAATAAATCCATACAAATAATAGCGTACGCCCACGATCTGGCAATAGTCACAAGGACTTTTATTACGATAGAAGAAAAAGCAAAATAAGACGCCTAGAAATAAATAAGAGAAAAAACAAATATATGCTCTGCAGCAGAGAAAAAGAAAACGACAACTACACAAATAAAAATCAAAGACACAAATTCGAGGAGGTAGATACTTTCAAATGTCTGGGCGTGCTAATAAACAACAAAAACGATAGAAGCAATATCAAGGAAAGAAAACAGTTAGGATATAAAGCATTTCACACTAGCAAGCAACTACTTACAGATAAAAGGCTTAGTAAAAGCAACCATAAGACCTATAGTAACATATCCCAACTAGCACATTAGATATTTGGGAACGTAATTGCGACTATTAAAATGACTTTGAAGTACCTCGCGACATAACATGGGAACGTAAAAAGAACGTTCCTATTACTATATTACTACTAATTTGCTGTGACCATAGCTCATTCCGCATTCCGCCACCTAGCTATTGCCCCATAAGTGGTCGTTGGGCGTATTACCACCACATACAACCATTGGATTAGTTCTGTGAATAACTCCCAAGACTTTCCGCATACCCTGCGACAACACCATAAGTACAGCCTTGTATTTTTGGATACCTTTTCCAGATGCGGGTTAATGTCTTGTCAAATATGACGCCTAGATATTTTACAATTTTCTGCAAATTCCAATTTCACGCCTTGACGGTGGGTGGTATTAATTCTTTCACATTCCTCTTCCTGGTGAACGGTACTATCGTAGTTTTGTGCGGATTCATGCATGGTGCTACAAATGGCATCAATTACCTGTTGAAGGGCTATGTAGATTTCAGTTTCGCCTGAACTTCTTAATAGGATGACAATGTCATCCGCAGAGGCCTATACCCAGGTTTCAAGGGCCTCAATGATAGTCAATAGGTCGCCAGCGTGAAGTGATAGCAGTGAGAATAAGATCCCTCTCATCGGGGGTGACAATGTATTTAAATGTAATTTACTTTTTATTTGTTTTTTTAATAACAATAATAATGAATAACAAATGTTCAGTGTTTATACCTACAAAAAATAAATGAAAATTTTGAAACACATCATTTAAATACATTTTTTTTTAATAATGATAATAATAACAATAAATGTTTAGTGTTTGTGCGTACTGCTGCTCACCCACTTAAAATACGCACGACTACAGGTGATCACAACGTAAATTATTATTGTTATTCATATCTTTGTTTTCTATATCTATACATAATACAGGCTTATACAAAACATACATACCACGATATAATTCATAAGCAGTAATTATTATGAATACTAGAGGCAAATTTATAGCGCTGAATGTCAAGTATCAAACGACTGGAAATTTAATTGCGAGGCACTACCATTTTAACAAGCATTATCAATCAAAGGCAAATGCTACACAATAAATGGGTGTACCGAGTTGTTTATGGAGACAATGACGTTTGTGCAGAAGTTGAAAGGATACTACGCTCTTACGGCAAGATGAACTGCTTAATTGAACGCAAAGTAAAATATTATGCAATAAAATCTCTCAGATTGATGTCCTTGCGAATGGCATCTACCAGATTCATTTGTTTCTTGAATTAATTGATTGAAATTTTAAACGTAAAATAAACGTGTTTTTCCAAACGAGCATTAAGTATAAATAGTTTTTCTTTAATTGCCTCTATGCTTCAAAGATATTATAAGGAGCTTCACAAAAAACCAATGGCGTACTGTTCCCGTTAGACAGAATATGAAAGAACATGTTGGAAAATTGGTAAAATTTAGGTCAAGGCATACATGAGACATAAGCTTCGAGTGTTCAAAACCTCACGTTTCTAGAATATATTATAAAATACTCTAGGAGATGCTTTCATGTTGCGAAATATTTCTACGCCTAGATGTTGTGAATATAATTCGTTTGATTATGCGTGAAAGAATTGCAAGGACTGTGGGCTGGTATCACTAATACGCAGTATCGGGAAATCCACACCGCACAAATTAATTTAATAAAATTCGGGACATATGTTTCAAGAGCACGTCGACTCCCATTATCAACCAATTTCCGAATGAATTCTAAATCTCAAAGCATAAATTTTATTGTAGTGAAGGAAGTGAATACTCGCATACATTTCTTTGACAATTTAGTTATTAGAGTTACTAATCAAATAAAAATAGCTATATATAAGAAAGAAATCAATACATATCGGCTTATCACATGGAAAACTCTTAAAACATAAACATAAAATGGCCGCGTTTAATTTTCTTTTAATCCGGCTGGTCAAATTTTCTTATAATAAAAATAGATTGGATACGGAGCCGGACCTAATCCATAGGCGTAAGTATAGAGAACCTACCAGAAATTCCACAACTTTATAAAGTCAGAAACCTCTTAATAATAAATTTGTCAAAATTCCGTTCCACTACGCGTCCAAAAGTTTAAAGAATATTTCTAAAACCGAAGATTACAACGTTTGCTTTGCGTTTTCCAATACATCAAAGATTTTTTTAGGCAACCCAAAGGATAAACCTGAGATTGAACAAAGATCTGGAATGTATGAAATTACTTGTGATGCGATAGAAAATATATTGGGCAAACAAGAGGACCTATTAATGTTTGTTTTAGAGAACATTTAACATTTAGACACAATATCTGATAAATTAAGCGTTGCCCAATACATTTTGGATACCGGTCATAGTGTCAGTTCAAAGAATCTAAAAATATTTGGTTAGATCAATAATTTGATGCTTAGGAAAGTATATTTATTTAGAAAAATAAAGCTAAACTTCTAAATTCAGACAACATCAAACTCTCCACTGTATTCGTTGGTTGACTATTTCGATATTAAATAGGTCGTTGAGTTAATACCTGAGACAATTGGTCTCACCGATTCACCCAGTTTGTAAATTTTTGGATAGGCAATAGATTTTCGGAATAACCCGGTTTGGAGTTGTTAATTTATATTATTACTTTATTAGCTCACCACACATTACCTATAAATCATCTCCCATACAGCATTAGCTTCCTCCAACAAGAAGTGTAAATGTTCTTATAATGATGTATTTTCTCCTTCCAGGAAGAAATCTTGCATATTACGAAAGAAGTTACCTCCGTACTTCATCCGTTTACTGGTGATATATTTTACACCATAATAGAAGATATATGGACGTGGATGACCACGAGGAAGTACTAGACAAAAAATCAAGGGAACCTCTTTCATCTATTATTATTAATAAAGGTATTATTATCTGTCTACTATTAGTTTTTCTCACTTTCAAGAGTTGAAGATTATCTCATTGCATTAGAAAGGAGTAGGTATAAATGACCAGAAGGAAGACACGGCAACAGATGAAACTGGAAGTGGTAAAGGAATATCTAACAATTAAATATCAAAGTTGTGGCAAACACACAACCTCAACAGCATTAAGAGCAGTTGTGTTCGTCACTTTATTTACTGTTAAAGAATATAGTGATGAGAGCATCCATTTCTACAAAACACCACTTTCAGAATACTTAATAATTTTTTTATCATTTGTAAAGAGCAAAGTTTTCTCACACATGTGATACTCTCCTGAACATACGCTGCCAAATGTAGTATAAGATCTATCAGTCTTAGATCTGTTCCGCCTGTTCTACGTGCGACTCTACTGTTACAGACATGGTTAGATGATGGAATATATAATTCTGAGATGTTTCATGACACCTACAACGTCTATAGATGTGATCGAAATTTCTGTTGCTTGAACGGGCGTGGTGTACTTTCTGCGAGCTCTACAAAATTGGTTTCATCTGCGGTGGATGCATCGCAATTCACTGATAGAGTACTTGTTGTGTGTGTTCAGATTCGAATCGATGCTGGTGTTGTTTGTTTAATTAACGGTTACATATCTCCGAATGTCGGTGACGACGACTGTGAATGTTTTTTTTTCGATACCCTTAGCTTAATTCTCCAATGTAAGAATGTTATTGTATTTGGAAATTTGAATTCACCTTCCATTGTCAGTAATGGTAACGACCAAAAATCTAACACAATCTATCGATTTATGGAGGCTGTACCACTGCGGTCACTGAATAACTTTGTGAATGGTAACGGTAGATAACTCGACTTGTCCTTCACGAATATCAATGCAAACTTCACAATAGCTATAGAGATACTGCACCATTAGTGTTTGAGGATGGCCGTCATCCTGCTTTGTTCATTACCAAGCATGATTTTAATACATGAGCGTATATCGACTTCAGAGTAAACAATAATTTAAGATATTGCTGCAGAAGGGCTAATGTGCCTTTATTATATACGGAATTGTGTAGTGTGGATTGATCACTTCCGCTGAAGTGTACTCATGTTAAATGTGCGGCAACAGAAGTTGCCCTGTATTAGACCGTTTTGTTCCTGATGTACGCACGTCAAACAGATGGGTAGTAAGATAGTAGGTGGTAGGATAGTAGGTAGTAGTAACGATATGAAAAATCTTTTAAATATAAAAGAGGTTATTTTAAAAGATGGAAGCAAACAACGTCTACCTTCTATTCTAATGAATTTCACCGTGTTCTTAGATTATTAAAGCAACAGACAGATTGTGCTTAAAGAACGTACATTGGTAGGATAGAAGTTAACATTAAGGTGAATCAGTCTGGTCATTTTTTAAGAGCAAAAGAACGAAAACGACAATACCTAGTTTGATTATTTCAGAGCAGAATGAGTTATCTGGCCCACAAGATGCAGGCAATGCCTTCGCTGAAGAATTAGCAAAAGTGTTTACTGCAAATACATCTCAGGTTAAACCACTGTTCTCATACCATCCCGCATTTGACGTAAGGTTTATTACTAAAGATGAAGTTTCCATGAGCGCCTGCAGAAAGAAATTTTATATGACATCAGGCCACAATAATATCCTCATTTTATTGATACGTGATTGTTCCCCAGCTTTCATATATCCTCTACCTATTTTATTTAATATGAGCCCATTACTAAAGGCAAACTAAGGCATAGGTACTATACGCTAGAATAAATAGTCCGTAATGGTAATTCAACGATATCTACTAACCAGCATGGTTTTATGTCCGGCAGGTCAACCATAACCAATTTAACCTACGCGACTCAGTACCTTGCATTGCATCTATATCGACAAGGGCAAGTGGATATGTTTTACACTGATTTTAGTAAGGCTTTTAATAGTGTATACCATGCTATACTGCCTTCTAATTTGGATAATATTGGTATGTGCCCATCCACTCTGCGTCTGATTTTCTCTTACTTATCCCAAAGAGAAGGCTATGTTTTCTACAATGAACCACTCTTCAATACCTTTTTAATTATTGTCAGGGGTACCGCAAGGGTCTAACTTAGGGTAATATATACATTAATGGTATCCTAAACAGCTGAAACTGTAACTTTCTGGCATACACAGGTGAGTTACAAATTGAGACCAATGGTGATTGCAGTATTCTGCAAAATAACTTGAACATTATTAGAACCTGGTTTAAACGTAATACAATTTCTCTGAACACCAACAAATGTATAGTAATTTCCCAGTGAAACGTCATAATCTTTATGATTATTCTCTGCATTCGGAACTGATTTCGAGAGATTGTAAAATAAAGGTTTTGGAATTATTCGACGCAAATCTTTCTTTTGCTTTTTATCGGATGCTGCAGAAATTTCGAAGATCCACACACATTTAAAACTATGTATTGTGTTTTGGTAAGAAGTCGGTATGATTGATATGGTTTCCACGTTGCGTATATCAAAATGTAGCTGCTTGCTTAACTTAGTGCTAAATAAAATTGGTTGTCCTTGGACTGGGCACAGAGTGAGAACATGTGTTTAGAAATCCCAACTGGACACACGGGTTTTCTAGTAGGTAATTTGGAAGGATTGAATAATGAATGAATGAATGAACAACACAGTAAGTCGAATTTATGCGCATCTTCTCATTGTATGTATTCATTCCATTATGTCATTTTCGGCTTTTCTTTTCGCACTATAGCTTAACACTTGCAGAACATTTTGTGATTCCGGATCGTGACTGTAGCTGTCATTCAAACTTGTTATTGCACGGCTAATTGACTCACCTTGGGTGTGTATATGTACTTTACACGAATTCTTGATGCACTTCCACTTGGCTTCCCCAGAAGCCAATTTTCCGATTGCGCTCTTTAAACTTGTAAACCAATTCCTCTTTGGCTGAACATTTCCGTCAAATCCAAAACATCACTATTTGTAGTTGCCATTTCAACAATTTACGGAACACAAATTTTCACAAATTTCATGCACACTTTCAATACTGAATCTCTACAATAACTAAAATTTTAGAGAAGATCACTTTGATAGTACATTTAGAAACGATTAAGGAGTAAAAACCCAAAGTGGGGGAAAGTATGTTCCCATAACTACCTGCGACACTTTGTGCCGAGATGTGCATTTTAAAAGTTCATTAAGGATTACGATTAAGGATTAAAGGATTAAAATGTGCCCAGTTAGAAATACCGCAAATTGATTTGTTTACTTTTTTGTTCGTTCACACTTACTTTTACTTTTAGTTTTATTATATTCATAGACTTACTGGAGTTACCTATAATATATACATTTAAGTTAATTATAAATTGCAAAGTCTAGTTATTAATACCTATCCTGTAATTGGCTGTAATGTTATGCATATAAACTACTATTACACAGAGCTAGATTTGAGGTAATTAATCTGCATTATTTCAGATCACGTCTGCGATTCCACTGCAGTCTGCTTAATAAAGAACTGCAGCAAGGCTATGATGAAAGTTTTGTTAATGTTTGTATTTCCTAGAATCGCCTGAATTCAAATACTTGTTCAGAACGAAATTTAAAACGCGCCTTTTTCTCTTTTCCCGCAAGGTTAAATTAGCATTCTGATACACATTGTTACCTAGTCGAATGCATTGTTGGGGCTGCGGTGGTATGCATATCGCACATTGCAATCTACGTCGAATATCTGAATTGCATGCAATCATTTGCATATTACAAGAATATAATATTATGGCGACGTCATTGGCAGATTATTCTTTAATTAATTAGCCCGCAGATAAGATTGCAACACAATAGTCGTATTGCGGCCGCGTCGCTGAGTTATGGAGTTTCTACAAACCTATTATCTGTTTGGCCTTTGTATAAGCGGAACGGCACGGTGTTTTGTTACAGCTACTTGAAGTACAAGAAGCTTGACTTATTCCCAATGATGTTTGACTATAACAGAAATGATATATCCTATATTAACATCACTAATCTTCATTAGATCTTCCGCCTCTACTTCAGTCTTATTTTTTATACTATCTTGGTATGGCTTTGCGGATATGACCCATCCCCAGAAGCTGTAATTATTTGTATCATAAGGTATAGGATAGCATCTCATTACATCTTGATTTCCCTCTTTAATCTTGAAAAATTAATTATCTTTCGACATTGCTTCTTTCTATACTTGTCTTTCTCTGACAGAACTCTTCGTTTACCAACACATTGATTCTCCGACTCGTTTTCAAAGGTGAAATTTGCAAGGTGAGAATTATCACAACATTGAAATGATGTAATGCATTCGGGGCCAGTCACCAAAAGAAAGCAAAAGCAATGTCAATAGCTATAAACAGTGAAATAAGTTCCTAAAACAAACAAAGCTGAATAATATCTCAAATGGCATCAGAATTTACATCAACAATATAAAGGTGATACACATGTATGTATTGTACTCTAATGATTTTATTAACTAAAAAGAAACATAATTTAAATTATTGAACTTTCCAAAATGCAAAAGTGAGATTTGATTTATAGTAGTGATATAGATTAATAGTTCATTATAGCATTAATTTATCAAAATAGACAACTTATGAGATTGAGTAATCATCGAGGGATGCACTAGTCTACCTTTGGTGTAAACCCGGGGTTACTCGACCAATAGTGGGCTCTGAGTGAAAAATTCTAGATGTCTGCATAGAGTATTTTAAATTTCTTTAGTTGTTAGTAGTTCTTTTGGTTTTTACTTATTGTTTAATCATTAACGTCATTTTTATTATTATTCTGTATTTTGTCTGTAAATATTGACGTGTCCCGAATTAATTATTATCTTGTTAACGCACGTCGAGCTAAAAATGATTCATTGCCAGGTACCTACACCCGACTGTACTTTTTAGTGTAATTATATTCCCAATGGCTATGTTTTTGTTGAGTAGGGTATTTGAATGTTGGAGCGAATTGATTTCCTTCAGAGTCTTTAGTCTATAAGTTGCTTTTGTAGAAGTACGTGAATAAAATTATTGTTAAAGCTGGTTGGTGCGTTATTGTGTTTGAAAAATAAGTGGATTTAACAATTTTGTGCGGCAGGAGTAATCCGAACAGTGTGTATGGTATTAAGTCTGGTAAGCAAAAAGGTTAATTCCAATAGTAAATATAACTTTCAGGAATGCGTTAATCGAAATCGTCAATGCATGTTTTTTGCGCAACTTGTGCGCTCACTTTCTGAACAAAATTATAAGAACATGTGGTACTTAAAAATCTGCACTGCAGAATGCATACACTTTTTGGCGCAGTTTGTGAATGACATGCGAAAAAAGCTGGTATAAAAGAATGAATTGAAATTTTGGATGGCATTATGCATCCTGCCAAGTTTGAAATATATGAGATTTGGCGCGGTAATCTGTTTAGTTGGGTTCGCAGACCACCAGAGGGATAAACACACAATTTTAACGTTAAGTGCCACATCTCTCCTTACTATATTATCTCTGGTTGTACCCACCGAAAAACCGAAATGATTAAACCACGTCGTCGAGGGTATATCCGTTTATCAATACATGATAACTATGTAAAATTTTTGATTGCTATTGGCCAAATTTATGATGAATTATATAATCGATAATATAATATACGATACGAAAGCGTACTCCTAATTTACACGTCATTTCCTCGAAGCAGAATCTATCAATTGTCGGAAAATTAGACAGGTGATCTATATATCAATCAACGCTAATACTATCCTGTTACCTGCGCTAGATTTATAGTTTAATAAACAGAATTTATTACTTAAGCCTGAACGATGTTAGACCTACCAATATATGTAAACGCTCCACCTTTCCGATATCAGAAGTACCTAAGATCGGCGTATTTTTTCCTTTCTTTTATCTACACAATCTATCACATAATTCGTGGTTGTTCTAAATTGAGACGTAGTTAATTAATACATAAACTTCTTGTGATCGAGTACGAGTTGCTTGTTAATTCTAATAATGAAACGTCGTTATAAGAATAGGGGAAGCTGGTTTTCCTTGTCCTTTTGCGTACAAGCATGTAGTAGTTATCCAGAAATATATTGTTAGCTACTGAGAGTTAAAAAATAGACAATGCATATTAAGATTTGCTGCTTTTACAGAGAAATCCTACCAACAAGTGCCCAAACATATCTAAGTGTTTACCTTTGCCAACTACATTAATTATTGCTGCTATAAAATCGATAATAGTTTTTCAGACATCAAAGTAAATAAAGCAAAATAAAAATATCATAAATGCATATTGTAAATTTCACAGTTTACGTAATGCTTCATTGATACCAGTAGAGATAATCAAATAAAAACGCTTTTTTCACGCTACGCGAATGTTCTTTTGTTACGGCTTTCCTGACCTATCCTACACATGTTTGTTTATACACCGCCCAACAATACAAGTTGCTTAAAGAGTTGTCCTTCGTTAACAAGGAAACATCTGCTTCTTATATAAGATTCTTCTATATTTACACGCAGATAGTAACAAGAGGCTTGAAATTCTAAATTTATGTACTACGTCTTTATGGGAGTTTTATATATCTCTATTAACTTTTACCACTTTTGTGCCAGAAGGTACTAAATTTGTAACTCAAAATACCTAATCACAACACATCAAAAAGTATATGTAAGGTTTGCTACTAATAACAACTAACACTTAACAAAAGTATCTGAATTATTTTTGAGTATACAGTGATTCATTTATGCGTACATCAAAATTACATTTGTAGTTTAAACATAAAGTGAATTTTTAAACAAGTGATACTATACTAAAATCTATTAATTTTGGAGATATTCGGAATCATTTACATGGTTTTCCTAACAAATCAATTTCTCATTTATTCATTATTTTTGATTGTCCTGAGTAACATAGTGTAGCCACCGTTTACTTAATCAATAAGCACAACATGTTTATCCAGTATGTTCTTAATGTATAAGTTTATATTAATCCTTCCTTCTTCTTCTTCTTCTTGAATTCATGACAAACAGGAGTGGAACCTAGTTCTGTACTCTTCCCATATTGAATTGGCTCTATTTCTTATCGAATACTTGTGGCTTCATCACTGCTTTCTGGATAATGAATTTAGTTTCCCGGTTACACGGATAAAATGTAGTGAGGTCTTCGATGTTTCCCTTTCCTGTTTAGAATATCTAATGTGGCAATTGTTGGGTTCTCGTGGTCTGGAACTCTTGCAAAATATTTCCTGGCAAGTTCTTTAATGTATAATAAAATTGAGGGGATTTTTAGGTCCCTATGGATAATCAAATTCCTGACATACCAGGGAGCGTTAGCAATCATTCTAAGGAATCTATTTTGTTCCTTTTGAATTTTCTGGAGGTGTGTCTTTGCAGTATGGCCCCAAATTTGGGCAGGGTACGTCCTAGCCTAGGTTTTACGGCCACTTTGAAAAGTAGCCACTTCATATTTAAGTTTAATTTACTTTTTCCATTATGGTTGACATAATGTTGCATTTGATCGCTGAGCGACGTAGTTGACATAATCCCTCCAAATTAACTTGGAATCCAAGGTGACACCAAGATATTTGGGCTTCGGGCTCCAAGGAACATCAATATCGAACAGCCTGATATTAGGCGGATTCTCCATATTGCGATTTCTACTAAATAAATTAGCGACCCTTTTGTTGGGATTGATCTCGATTCTCCACTTGATGAACCATTCCTGGCTGCCAACTGGGTGGCACGAGAGCGACAAAAAAATTTAGATTTTCCTGTTTTGGCCTAAATTCTTCAAAAAATTGAACGTACTAATTCTATCAGATTATGCCATATCATGATCTAATTTCTTCCATTTTTAATGAGATAACAATAATCAAAGCTTAGAAAGAATTTTGAACCAGGGCTAAACGGATGAACTACAACATTTTGTAGAGTGCCATTTCAAAAATGCTTATGATTTTTATAATGACCCCAACAATTCGTGTAACTTTAAATCTGCATACATGGAGTACCTAATTTAAAAACTTTTAAAGTCAGGTTGTATAAATCTTTGCTGGTTAGATGTAATAATAAGTCTGGTATAATAATCGTAAGTGGAACTCGACCAAAAACCATTTCTTTTTGAATGAATTCAAGAGGTTACTCTCTGGAAACAGCAAATTTCAGCTGCTTATACTACCCACTTGGAATATGTTCAAACATCCACTTGGGGTGAACCCAAACAAATATTTCGATATATTCGAAATAAACAAGGCTCTACCAGAATACCTAGTGCACTGAATTACAATGAGATTGTAGTTGACACTCCTCAAAGTATTGTTAATGCGTTTGCGGATAAATCTTGTTCTACTTACCCTGACAGTTCACCTTTTACAAATACTACTATTAGCAATAATCTTCCTATTACTTTGCCACTAATCTCTGAGGATGAACCAATAAACATCATGTCATCATTCCCTGACAATAATATTTCTGGAAATTCAATCGTTTTCACTAAGAGACCTTTAGCAATTATTATTAATGTATTTGTACAAAAATCGACTTTTCCAAAATTATGGCAGAAAACTAGAATCTCTCCGATATTTAAAAAGGGTTCAAAATCAGAAGCTGCTAATTACCGACCCATATCCATTTTGTCCAACTTCGCCAAAGCTTTTGAAAACTTTTTATTTCATACGAACGTCTTAAGTCTTTCATTTCACCGTATCAGCATGGTTTTGTTCGTGGGCGGTCAACGGTTAGTAACCTTGTCAATATCTCGTAATTCATTTGTGGGGAGTTGGACAGGCAGTGTCAGGTTGGTGTGGTGTACGCTGATTTTAGTACCGCTTTCGACAGCATAGACCACGGGATTTTACTTGAAAAATTAGACTGCTTTGGTCTTACTGGATATTTCCTGCAACTTATGGAATCCTATTTGGGCATTATAATGGTTTTAGGTCTTACGAATTCCTTCCTACTTATGGTATTCCGCAAGGATCCAACTTGGGGGCTTTGCTTTTTGTTTTGTACATTAACGATTTGTTGCAGCACTTCTTTTGTCCAGTTCTGGCTTACACTGATAATATTAAAATTTATAGTTCAAGTGCTAACTTCGGTGACGTCATAAACTGTGAATGAAATAATAATAATGAATGAATGAATGAATGAATGAAATATCGCTTACATGGCTGAATGATGTACCAAACACAATTTAAAATTAAATATTAGTAAATGTTGCTCTGTTTCATATACTAGAAAAAATCATACAATTACTTCCGCGTATTTGTTGGATCATGATGTATTGCAGAGGGTTGAAACAGTACAAGATCTTGGTGTACTTTTTGACCAATCTATGGGCTTTGCATAACACATTACTGGTCTCTGCTTGTCAGCATGTAAAACATTTGGATTTCTCATCCGTTCCTGTACAGTTTTTCAAAGTATACAACTTTTGAAAATATTATACCTTAGCTTCGTTGTGAGCAAGTTGGAGTATGCCTCTCAAGTGCGGTCTCCCCACTATGTCTATCTTCAGTTATCACTTGAAAAAGTTCAACGTCGTTTTCTCAAATACCTCTCCTTTAAAGGGTATGGAGTTTATCCGCAGCGAAGGATTGATTACGCGTTCTTATTGGATAGACATTCAGTGGATTCTTTAACGCACCGTCGTGAATGCCATGGTGCGTGCTTTATTTGGAAGTTAGCTCACGGAGTCATCGAGGGTCCTTTTCTTCTTATTGGATTTCCGCATTCCTATAGCTTCCTCTCGTGTCTCTTCCTCCTTTGCTCTACCCTGTTCTAGGACCAATTTGCTGCTAGCCTCGCCACTAGTGACGATATGCCGCTCTGCTGATCTGCACTATGAAGGTATTTTTCACAATACTTTAATGACGTATTATAACTTCTATTAATTTAAATATCTTTTGTATTTTCTTTTTCCTTTTTGTATGTACTCGCTTTGTAAATATTTTTGTTCTGTAACTGGTAATCTGTTTGACAATAAAATAAAATGAAATGAAATATATTTTGTCGAGAGGCCGCAAACCACAAAACAAAGGAATTGATTGGCAATAATAGGTTTACTTCTTATAGTATCATCTGCCTTAGGAATTGTCTCCAAACCAAATATACAATCTTCTGCTTTTGAGTATAGCATGGTTTTTCTGACGGCCATATATTATCTACGTTCAAAGAACATATCCGTTCCGAAACGGAAATTTCACACTTTAATCTACTTTTTAGTAAATCCTGATTGCTGGGTTCAAGATATTTTCTTAAAATCGTATTACCATGATGGAGTAATTTAAGTAGATAACTTCTAATTTTTTTAATTTAGTCATATTGCCCTACAGTCCATATTTAAATCCTTTTTGATTTGCTGCATACATTTGCGTTTACTCTTTTTATTGTTTTCTTTTTCAATTTGCAGCAATGCATCGTCTTAGTTTCTGCTCCAAACAACGTTTGGTACACGGCATAAACTTGATGAAGTCGTCTTTAACTATTTGAGCATTACACGACATAATAACAAATCACAACACAAAGTGAACACACTGCTAAATAAAGAATATATATAGTAATAATAAAATAACATATGTTTCGCTATCACAGTAGCATCATCAGATTTAAATTATATATAGAAGGGCGTAGTTTCAATTCTGTTAAATGGAAAGATGGAGTCACTGTATCCCTGTTTTAAGTCATTTTAAAATCACAAATTTGTTCACGCGTGGCCGAATAGAGTGTAAGCCTATCATATATGTATATCGGAGGCCGTGACGGTATATTACAAAATTACCTAACCCCCTTATTACTTGGAAATTTATAAATTGCTGTGGTTTTTGTAATTACGTTGAAGACAATGCTAAGGAATCGTTTTGATTTAAGTTGCAAGTTCGCTTATTAAAACTTATAACATATAACTTTCAAATATTCACATGTGAAATACGCAATTGTAGAATAACGTTTCCTAATTATTAACTTGATTAACTTTTTCTAATAAAATATAAAATTAAACACCAACTGTGAAGGTTTATCATCTTTATTATTGAATAGACAAAACTGACGTATACCCTTATGTAAACATTTGCATCCATGCTTTACAATAGAGACGGTCACAAAATATTACTTACACTCAATTACATATTTTAACACGGACAACATGGTGCACAAGGTGGACAGGGACATGGACACGGGCAACAGGGTGGTGGACAAATAGGTATTACATTACCAATAGGTAATACTGGCGGAGGTGTTGCACATATTGGTGGCGGGCACGGCGGTGCAGCTATTAATGGTACACATGGACCGCAGCAACCCGGAGGACAACAAGGTGGTGAGCAAGGTGACGGACCGCCCGGTAATTTGACATAAGCTGGATAACATTGATACTGCTCCAGACCTTTGTTCTTTCCAAACTTCGATTCCATAAATGTTCTAGCTGCCTCAGCAGGACCACAGCAAGGATCCGGCAGAACCAAACATTCTGGAGATCCATGGCATTCTGATCTTGGACAATCGTCTTGCAACCCGTTCCTCTTAATGCAGTCGCAAGTTGTATACAAAATACTTGCCCGCAGCTCCCGCGATTTTGATCGCCTCGGTTTGCAACATCTCGGCATTCTGTAGCATACCATCATCTGTGGTGGATTACAAGGCACACACGGCTGCGGTTCTGGACACGGATTTGTCACTGGTACACATGGTGGAGGGCACGGTGTGCAGATTGGTAAACAAGGTGGCACCACTGGCGTAACACAAGCAGGTATTATTGGGACAGGACATGTAGCGCTTGGAGGTGGTCCACAGCAAGGTGCACAACATGGTGCTGGGCAAGGCGCTGGACAACATGGCGCTGGACAACATGGTGCTGGACAACATGGCGCTGGACAACATGGTGCTGGGCAAGGTGCTGGACAACATGGTTGACATGGTGCCGGACAAGGTGAACATGCAGGCGCACACGGACTGCAAATAGGAAGACATGGTTTCGGTAAGGGGTCGTATATTTCAATGACAGGCCCTGGACAACAGGGAGGTACGCACGGTGGGCAACACGGAGAGCAGCACGGGTCACAGCAATCACCGCACTTCGGTTTGTCGTCTATATTATTCACCAAATCCTTAAGCTGGCACAGCAGTGATTTTCGCCGATCACTTTTCTCGGGGCAAACGAAAGCCATTACAATATTCACACATGAATTTTAAAAGCCCAAAATAGAAGATTTATTGCGATTAACTTTAATTTAGCATGACAAACTTGCAAAAATAAGAGAAAAGATAGAATTTAGGGCCACGACATAATTTCAACTAATTTATTTATATCTAAATTGTTTTAATGTCAAGGAAACATTCCGATAGATGACAAGCATAGATAAGTTGATTATCAAAACATGATCGTGTTCAAAAGAACACAATAAAATTAATACCAGAAGTACCTACATACCTAGAAACGGTATAAAAAGATTCGTGTTACGTATATACAAATAACAATAATTATGTATTGCTTTAAATTATGAGATGAGATTTACTAACAGTATGTAGGATTATTTCGCTTTATTTCAATTTTCCATTTTATTTCTTAACTTTTAATATATACACTTAAATCTAAGGCATGTCTTGGTACTTAAAATATAATGCACAGAAAGTATATATCCAGTAAATGTGTGTATATTACTAAGGTATTTAATTGTTTGATTATTTTAGTAATGCCCCAATAATTTAAATAAAACATTCATAAAATTAATATGTTTATATTTAAAAAATATGTACTATTTAAAATACCGGCAACTGGGTATTTTATCTTTAGTGTATCTACAAAATGATATAATTTTTATTCTCTTTTGCAGATGAACACTCGCGAAATGACGAAAGGGAAAAATTAAATTTATACAGCAAACGATAGATAATATCTCAACCAGAATAGATATTATGTATTCTCTAGAACGGTACATTTCTTTCAACTATCACGGGTCCCTCGTTTACTATTTAGATTCGCGTGTCGCGAAAGTTTTCCAGTAGCGTGTCACATAAAATTACATGATTGGCAGAGGAATTTGCATTTCTTTGTCGTGACATGTATAATAAGATACTTTATAAGCTAAAACTAAGGTTGAAGTCTCATCGAATTAAAGTCGATTATGTTAGAGTAACAACTCTCCAACAGTTTTTAAGTATCTCACTGCAATAAAAATAAATTAATACCGAAGGAAACAAACAAGAGCCCAGAAAATGGTGCACGATGAAAGGAGAAAAGACTGGAAGCTTAAATGCAGAAACGTAGAAACATACATTGGAGGAAGACGCTGCACAGAAGCATGGAACTTTATAAATAATATTAGATCGAAGTAGATGGAAGTGGAAAACAATCAAAACTACAAATGATATCGCCAAAGCAGTGGGAAGGGCACTACAAAAAATTGCTAATAGAAAACAGAAGAAAATTTTTAAAGGAAGAAGATACAGTGGTGGAAGTAGGAGAGGAGATACAATTGGACACAGATACAGTCCTCAAAGCGATAAAAATTCAGAAATTATAAAGCCTTGAGACCAGGAGGATGTAACAAATTCAATAAAGAACAGAGCCGGATACCTGTTAAAGCTGTAGCAGAATTATTTAACAAATGTATTAAAAACAAATCAACACCAGCAGAGTGGAAAATCGGATTTATGTCGTCACTGTTTAAGAAAGAAAACCGACAACATTGCCAAAATTACCGAGGTATAACCGTTACTTCTACCCCAACTCTATGAAAGAATTATAAGAGAACAAATAGGATTTCGGGGTGAAAGAACCTGTATAGATAATATCTTCTGTATTAAACAACTAATCGAGAAAAGAATAGCCGTACATCAGGAGACACACCTACCTTTTATAGATCTTTCAAAGACTTACGACAATGTCTCTGTGGTAAAACTGCGAAAAGTATTAAAAAGCACCATCAACCACACACTCATTGACACATTCATTCATTCGTGGAAATGTATGCCTTGTGAAGATTATACAAAATTTCAAGAAAAGAAAAAACGAGGAAGTCGTAGAAATTATTAAGGTCAAACAGACCATAGTCAGATAAAATTTGGTGTGGACATGTGAACGGGATGACAGACGAAAGGTTGCTAAAGAAACTATGAACATGGAGTCCTCCAGTGAAAACAAAGAGAAGGAAACCCAGGCGATCATGGGGAGAAAATATTAGGAAGGCGATTAGTGAAAGAAACCTAACAGAAGAACAGTGTCAGAACACAAGATACTGAGGGAAAAGTCTGGCGATCGGTTAGCGCTGACAGACGCTACAGGTCAATCACTTCCACTGGTTATAGGAAACCTCGATTTACGTAGTCGACTATAAGACGGTGGAACCAATACTAAGCGGCCATCTGCACGCCACACGTTACTACGGGTCCATATTCATTATTATTAACATCTATAGGGAGACCTTTAACAGTGTAATTGCATACTATTACACTAGTAAACACATTATATTGCCGAAAAACGTTTGGGTGGCCCAGTGGTAAGAGGCCCTACTTCTGATAGTAGCTGCGTCATAGTCGAGGGTTCGAAACTCGCCAGTGGATAGTAGAGAACTTTTTTTGGCGAGCCCGGTACCCTCTCGAGTGAACATTTGCTGTTGGGAAAACATTGACGGTACTTTAGTCTTCTCGGCGAGGGGGTGAAGTAACAAAGGCATTGAACAGTTTACACACACAAAAATACATACCTACGCCCCGGGCCATGACAAGTTAATGAATGAGTTGGCTACACCGCAGAAAGAAAAAAATCATAATAAAATTAAATCGAGCTGATTTTGTGAAAATAAACAAAAACTGTAACCAAAACTTTTTTCTTGTATTATAACGAAATAAATAGTTACTTCGTGTAGCGAGTTAAGTATGCGAAGTGTGTATGTATGAATGGAAAGTACAGCAGCATAATTCTTACTTTGCACAAAAGTAAGAATGGTTTCAACTGGACTCATTTTTACGTGGACGGTAAAAATAAGCCCCGGGAAATATGCGAACTAATGCATAATTCCCTTCATCTCACACCTTCCTCACCGACGAACTTGATAAGTACAGACCCAAACGACAAACCACAATGGCTAAGCTAATTTGAAGATTATATTAAATTTTTGTCCCCGAGTGTACACAAAAGCGACGGTGCTGCTCCAGGGATCACTTTAACTTAAGCGTTCCGTACGTTTATTCCACGTTATACAGGAATTCCTTCCTATAGCTAGCTAGTTACCTTCCTTTCTACATTGCAAGAATGATCTTACCATCGCATCCACCCAGGTCCAGAGTCTGGACTCCAGAGAGGTATTTTACCGTTCACGGCTCGCCAATATACCTTTGTTAGTGTAGGAAGTAAGATATACTTGAATGAAAGGTGATTAACTCCCTCTATTCATAATAAACGCTGGCCACTTGTATATATGAATTACTACAACACCATATTTCCTATGAGAAATGCTTTGTACCTAAAACTTGAATATTTTACAAAAACGGTCCTTCTCGGGGCACGATTAAAAAACAAAAAAATATATATAATTTTATTATTTTCTTCGCCCATACATTTCATAACACATACAACTAAAACTACTTTTGAAAAGCTGATTAATAAAATGTAGATAAAAGCAAAAAAAACCTACACCCAACCAAATATAAACAAGTAATAGCGGTGTTAAGCTGGGTATTTTTAAATGAACTAACTCTACATGTGTATTTGTAACATACTTACTGCTATTATTAAAATACAAACTGATTTAAATAATGCACGGGATTATATTCAATGTAAAAATAGACAATTCTCAAGCACCTAACCCGAAAAATTTGTATTTTAATTTATGTTTTCCTATTTTTTCCAATTTGGCATACATGTAATGGAATATGTATATACTTTAAATTTTAATCAGCAAGGCTACTATAATACATTGTGACAATATACTTAATTAGTTCAATATCACATTATGAATTATTATAATATGCATACTTATTCATTTCTTGTAAATAAATATTTTGCTGAACATAATCTCGCACACCTTGTACTTGCCATTGCCAGTCTGCGAACCATGCATTAAAACTTTCAACATCTTCAAACGTTTGTAATTTTTCCGTTAATTCGTCGCTATAATAATCAAAGCAGGATGTGAAATGTCCGTTAGTTGCATACTCTGTGTCAGAACATAAACCAGCTTGATAATAACTTGGGTCAATTTGATTTTCTTCAATGTCATTTACCTCTTGCATATTGTATTGTTGAATTTCCTGATCAGCATCTCTATTTTTCTTGGTTTTCTGTGTAAAATCCTTGAAAGTTTTCTTTTTATGCATTTTGTGTTTCTTTCGTTTTGGTATTTTTAATGAATCAATTGCTTCGCCAGAAGAATATTGAAGGATATTACTGGGATCTTTCTCTGTAAGAGACATTTTTTCTTCTAATTCTTCTCCTAGAACGTCTAACCAATGAGGTGTTTCTGTGTTTATTGCATAATCATAGCTTATTTTAAATATCTCTTCTAAATCTGGGTTGGCGCATTTTTCAACTTGATCTGACGCATGAATTTCATCGTCCCCATCTGTAGTACACAAATCATCACTGAAACTAATTTCTGGGATCTTTGCATTTATATCTTTTAAAATATCATGTTTTTGGTTAACTATGACAGTTTCCTTTAACTTATCTTCGTTAGATGTTAAAATATTGAGATGAGAAACAAGAGATGAAGATACGCCCTCGGGAATTTCATTTGTGTTGTATGTTTCAGTTAATAATTTTGTGGCATTCAACAATGCTATATTTTTGCACATTATAGAATTCTTTTTATTGTCTTGTAAAAATTGTTTTAATTCACTAAATTTTTCAGCCGCTCGCTTTCGTTTCTTGGAGGTTGACATTTCACCTTGAATATCTTGGGTTTCCTCAGTTTTAAGAATACCTGATGCCACCTCTTCTAAAGCAGATACAACATTTTCTGTAGAAATGTGGCCAACGTTTTTCTCTTTGAGCCTGGTGCTTTCTAACAGAGGCTCTACAGTGTTTGACATATCAACATTCAAATCTCCAAGTAACATTTCAGGATCTTCACTTTTAGCATTTTTATTATCATGCTTCTCGCTTATTTCAATTTCACTGATATGCTCTTTGAGTGTTTCCTTCGAATGTGATCCCTTCTGTTTATGTTTGTTTCTTTGTACTTTCAAATCCATGACAGAGTTAACAATTTCCCCTATTTCTGTGCATTTGTCATTGTCAAATATTCCGTGAACCAGTTCCAAGCTACTGGTATCTGCATTCCACAGATCATTTGGAAAATCATTAGGTAGTTGTGGTACACTAATATTTATCCCACCAATTTTCCCCAAAATTTTAGAATAATCATTTAGTTCTTTTCCTTCAGCAGCTATAGTTATACATATACCATGTGATCCAAAGCGGCCTGCCCTACCCATGCGATGCAAGTAAGTGCTCACCTCAAAAGGTATATCATAATTGATAACCAAGTCAATATTTACTGCATCAATACCCCTTGCCATTATATCTGTTGTCAACAACACTCTGCATTTACCATCTTTTAATGAATTAAATACTTGCAACCGTTCCCCTTGTGTTTGTGCAGATGATATATACATACTCTTCCAACCACTACGGTTTATTGTATTACTAATACTTTCAGCTCTGCATTGATAATTTGTAAATATCAAACATTGCGAAAATGCTACCTTTGATAATAATCTATTTAACTCTATACTTTTTATGTTTAATTGATGAAGAACATTTAAATTATTTTTTACTACGCTAACAAATTGTTTCAAACCTAATAATAGAGGTGTATCTGTATTCGGTTCTACCAAAGTTGGATTAGTCATAATAGTATCCAAAATTGCAATTACTTCATTATTATATGTAGCACTACATGCAATTACTTGTTTTGCCGAAGGTAATTTCTTCGATATATCACCTACATCCATGCCCATTTGAGAACTAAGCAATTGATCAGCCTCATCCAAAATAAACAACTTAACTTTATCAAGTTTCAAGTCACCTACTCTCATCAAATGTTTTATCCTGCCTGGTGCACCGATTGCAATATGGCATTTTTGTAGATTCTTTAAATCTTGCTCAATTGGAATTCCACCAATGAAAGAATGTACAGCTAAGCCTACAAAGATAAATAACAATGCAATAAACATATAAACTTGTAATAATAATTCAGTGGATTCATTAAAATAAATAAAATGTAAACCAATACAGAAATATAATAAACCAACCATTAAACACAGATCCTAATGACTTCAATACATCTTCGATTTGCACTGCAATTTCTCTTGTAGGAGCTAATATTAAGATTTGCACTGCATTCTTATTAATGTTGATTAATTCTAACGCAATGATGGAAAATACAGCCGTCTTACCTGTCCCAGATTTCGATTTTAAAATTAAATCTAAAACAAACGTTTCCATGAAATAACTCTTAGCACAATGTTTTACTACTATACCAAAGCCACACTTGCCAATTGGGATTGCTTTCAACTGAATAGGGGATGGAACTCGAAACCCATTATTTTGTAAACCAGAAAGTGTCTGGTCTGAAAGCAGCAGTGCGTTAAAATTTAATTGTTCATCAATTAAAACATCTTTCGTTCTAGCTTTTGCTTCAAATGCATGAGCTTTGGAATTCATATTAAAAATTATTAAACTTTTAAAGTTGACATAACCTTACTTCGAAATTTGTGATTAAATTTTGAATTTATTTTCCGTTCTCGTTGTTTATTGGGACATCTATTGACAGTATGAAGAACGACCAACTCGATATCGCCGGTCTCCTAAGTATAATACAGATTAGCAATATAGCCGGCCTTGCGTGTTTATTCAAAGCTTTATTTTTGTTTCATAGAGAGCAGTGTTGTTCCTGACATAAACTGGATATACAAGGATGTAACGTTAGAGGACGCCATTTGACGATGCTTTTCGTATGTGACCGGTAATACACGTTAGTTGTGTTTAAATCTCACAATATACCACGTTTACAGTAAGATGGCGCCGGTAGGTCATAATCGCTAAAGTTACATGTAAAATATATATATTTTTAAATAATATTTAATATATACAATATAAGATAAGAAAAGTAAAATAAATTGTAAAAGAATTGAATTCTAAGAGATTGACTGCCCTTTTCTTTCAACGCTTAAGGGTAACACTTACATTAAATTGATTAAATAATTATCGGTAGTGGTTAATCTTTAGTTTATTAGCAAAACATATAGTAGGGCTGCGAGTCGATCCTGTTTTATGTCAAACTGTTTGTTATTTATTTATTTCTTCGCCTTTACCACTATAAACACACTGTTCCGAACAGTGTGTTGATTGTGCTGCCCCACAGTCCTTGCTATCTTTACCTTTAACACTGTTTTAATTGTAATAACTGCGTTGATTATAATCAAGAGCCCGATTAAGATAAATCGCTACTCTGTTAAATGGTGTACAAAATATTTTTTTCTAATTTTCTTGTTATTAACTTTTCCTACGTCTCCTTTCAATCTACCTTTACATTATCATTCTTCATGAATATTTTATTTATTATTTTTCATTTACATGAAGCTTCTACAAAATATACAGTAAAACAAAATATGTGTCTTTTGAATTCCCGCCACAGAACTGTGAAGGGGATTTCATATTAAAACACATAATTATTATTAACAACTGAAAATTAATGATGTATGTAAGTGATTATATGAGTTTCCAGATCAAACAGGACAAAAACTGAATGTATAAATGTATATACATATTTACATCTATAATATGTAAATGTAAATGAATGTTTCCCTTTTGAAATATAATATTGAACATGTTTACATATTTATATAGTTTCTAAAAGAGGTGTATCGTACGTGCCGGCTATTGGCAGAAATCTTCTTTTTTTGCAGGATGAAATTAAAAGAATTTTTATTTTAAAATAAGTTTTCTTAAAGTAAAAATATTTTAAAGATCATGGATATTTCCGGGTTAAATTCATATGTAGAAACATCTACATACAAGTAATAAAATTCATTGTGATAGAACCAGTAGTTTTATTCAAATTAACAAACACATACAATTATCTTCAATATTATTCGTCACAGCGATAATAATAATAATCGTACTTAAATAATAGTAAGTATAACAATCTAAATAAATACCTTCCTATATTTTAAAGAGTATTTACAAACAATTTACGGTGAGCCCGTAAATAACTTTATAACAATTATAATTACATAAATTATCTTTGTAACAATAGTGCAGTCTTGCTGATACAATATGGTGAAACGGTTTATATTCAAAGAAAAGTAATTTAAAGAAATGTGTGATTGTCTACAACTTCAAGCGATACATTGAACAGTAAAGTATTGGGTATTGGTACGGTTCCACCTGTTGACATCACATAATATTATAGGGTAAAATGAATATTACAAGTATAACTAATTTTGCGTATTAAACAAAATTATGACGTTGGGTGTAGTTATAAGGA
The DNA here is from genome assembly GCA_031763485.1 of Osmoderma eremita. Taxonomy (NCBI): domain Eukaryota; kingdom Metazoa; phylum Arthropoda; class Insecta; order Coleoptera; family Scarabaeidae; genus Osmoderma; species Osmoderma eremita. Next base: position 353,005 of record JARFOC010000394.1, on the reverse strand, counting down.
AAATGAACAAGGGATATTAAAGGTACATCAATTAAAAAGACCGATAGCACAGAAAAAGGAATGGAAAAACTAGTGTAAATATAGAGATTGAGCCAAACGCAGGTAGTAATAATTCAACTCCATATTACTCCCACACTTAACAAACGTTAAAAAACACTCAACACAGCATAAATATATACAAACTGTATACGTATTGCAACAACGAAGTTTCCATCCGCAACACTAACGCTAAACTGTTTAGTGTTACTGCTGTAGACTGTGTTACTAAGCGCTAACCTGTTTTGCTGAGGATGGTATTTTCATTTCCGAAATACGTATACAGTTTGTATATATTTATGCTGTGTGGAGTATTTTTTAAGGTTTGTTAAGTCTGAGTATAACGTGCCCTAGTTCCGAAGACCGGTCTCCATATGGATCTACATACACAAGACATGTTAACTTTGTTTATCTTATATTTTATTTATTTCATGTCTTTATTTTATTAATATTGCAGTGACCAAAAAACCAAAACTATTCAAATAAGGGTAGTATACAAGATGACACAAAAAAACAAATAATTTTATAAAAGGTAACCATATGCATATATCTTCAGCACCACTTCTTCAGTTTACTAAATAAAATTAAAAGATAGTGTCTCAGATATGCCCAGACTTACATTAATTTTATTCACGTAAGAGTAAGAATGTCCTATTACTTTCCAAAACTGTATAAGACAAGAATTAAGGGACACGTTGTTTTAAACTGCAAGATAAATGTTTAAAGAAGAAAAACTTGAAATATAGATAGGAATAAATAAAAAGAAATAAATCAGATGTGAATTTTGGGCGAATCTCTAACTATTTGAGAGTCACTATTTTGATAGACTTAAGAATATAAAGTAAACCCCTATTGCAAATAATTTCTATCTTAAACTGTATTAATATAAAATCAATAAAAAATCAATATTTTGTTTTGAATAGATATAATAGCTATTATTAGATTTCTAGGGTAGATGATCGCCTCAGTCTTCATTTTACTTTTAATTCAATTTTGGGAAAGTATGTTAATTATTTTAAAACATGCTTCAAATGAGGTATTGTCCTGGGCAACCACGATCAATCATTTCTAATTTAATTACAAATCATTAAGTTGATAAGCCGGTTAAGAGCCCATTGTGTATCAAACAAACACCTGAAGTAAATAAATTTCAGGAAAAATATTAATGTAAGTATGGATCGTTTTGAAACTTTTGTTGTAGTTAACAAGTGTTTGTAGTAATAGTACGATTTAATATGCAAGCCATTTGTACAAGAAATTCTATCACACTTATAATTTCTATACAATAAATTATCTAAATAGTCTTTGCTTAATCGCCCTAGAATATGTTACCTATTAAGTCAGGCAGCTGGTAAGAGTACCATGAATTTTGATAAAAAGCATGCAGCTCCCATTACTGTGTCCTTTTTCAATTAGTTTGGTGGTTGTGTTATATTGAGAAGATATAAACACTATCGTGAATGAGATCGTGCAAGCGATAGTTTTTTTTGATTATTCAAGTATTTTATAGTACCTACTTTTCTTATTTATTTCGAATGAAGCAAGTTGAAGTACTTTCCGAATTATTGAAGAAATAGTTGCAACATATACAAAATCATTTATGTTATTGTCACACGACCAACAAATCTTCCTTCCAATTTCTCTAAAAACATTGATAAATTTTATATCGAGTAATGAAGAGACTTATAATTCATGGAGAGAACTTGCATATGATTCTTTAGTTTTTAAAATATAAAAAATATATACGTGTATGTTTTAAATAGAGTTAACAGCAATGTAATTTTTATACATGGATATTAAATTCGACGTTATTTTTAACACATATGACACCACTTACTAATTGATAATGCAAGGATTGTTCAGCTCTCTATTTTAGTTATAATAATAGCATAACGACCTAACAAAAAAGATAGAGAAGCGTTTATATTAAACTTTTACATTTTTGTACGTTTTTTAATTACTAAAATGTGGCAAAAATGTTATAACATTAGTTAGATACATATATTTATTGATTTATAGCTGTTATTGCTTTGTATTTACATTAATGATATGTTATCTATAAATGCGAATAATGAAAAAAATAAAAATTTGAGATTATATGCATTATTTAATATATACGCTTCTAAATATTGTTACATATTTTATTATTACTATTATTTCAGTATTTAATAATAATATTGGCAATTGATATTTACCATCAGTAGTTCGTGTGAGAAATAATTTTGAATAAATGAATCAGCCCATGCAGAAGGGGCTTAACCCAAAAACTATATACGTTTTAAAGAAAACTAGGAAAAGCGATTTTTTAAAGAAAAAACTTGATATAAGGCTTTCTTTGTGATAGCAAAAGTGTGTATGGTTGTAACCGTTCTGTTATACAGTGACAATACTAAAAAAAATCAAGTTAAAAGAACAATGACTTGAGCGCTTTCTGCACAGACCAATTCAATTGCTCTTAAAATGCTTCAATATTTGCACATTGGACTAGAGTTTTCTAATGCTTACCAAGTTTTCTTAGAAATATTTAATAACTTACAAAATGAAACTTAATAGAGTCGTATTTTATACAATAGAGAAATAATTGACATGTTACGCTTAAGAAACGCAGATCTTATTCGGTGTAATATACAGGATTGTCAGAAGGTATTTAGATGGCGCTCTGGGGTCAAGGTAACGGCCGCTGGCGAAGGCAGCTATCTTGTTTTTTTATGGACAAAACCTATTCTCTACAACGATATACAATTTGCTTGGGTTAAACTGGAACATTAAAAAAAGGATTTACATATATTTCGACTGTTTCTGAAATGTGTGTCGCACCGAAACGGGGATTTTTGACCGCTGCATTATTTCTCTTAAAAAAAAAATTTGCAAAAGATTTGCAAACTAAAAAGGTATATTCTATAAACAAATATGTGTTCTATACTGAGTATCCCAAAGGTAGGTAATGCCTACTTATTTCGTTATTTTATACGAAACATCCTGTACATTATTTTACTTAATTCTGTATCAAAAAATAAAAACTTGATATTACCTACCTTTGACCCAGCGCCGGGTGTTGGTGACGTTATCGGTGAGAAGTAGCTAAGATAGCTTCGTGCGATTTCGTATAGCTTCCGTAATGTTAGAAGGAGAGCACGACGTCGCACGAATGAGAACTATCTGAGCAACTGTCCGCCAAAACGTCATCACTGGCCTGCTTTGACCTCAGTATTCGTATTCAGTCTCTTGTGGCGCCAATGCAATCTTTCGGCAAATGCGCATACATTCTTTTGCATATGATCTAATATGATTGCACATCAAAAAAATGAATGTAAATCAGCTCAGTCATAACACTAGGTAAAATAGACATGGAACTAAACATAAAAATAGACAACAGGGAGATAGAGTAAGTAGAAATATTCCAATAGTTGGGAGTGCACACTAGAATATACTAGTCCACTAGAATATAAAATGCATCAAAATTATACCACGCAATGGGAAATGCATTTACATGGATAAAATAAATATCGACAACAGTGTTCCTCCCAGTCTTAGCACATGGGTGTGAAGGTTGGGTAACTAAGAGAGACAGGAAGAGGAATACAGGTAACAGAGAGCAAGCAAAGAGAAAATTAGGGAGATCCATTCAAATCTTGGAACAAGAATATGGAGGGGATACTAGAGGAACGTAACATAAACCAAATACTGGAATACTGGCAGGGGACAAAAAGGGATTGTTAAAGTTTGTCCACAAGACATTTTAACATGCATACACGGTTAAATAAGATTTTTGATTATATAATCATATAAGTGTGGAAATTAAGTAACGAATAAATTCAGTAATTCCGTTGATATATTTTTTTTTTAATAGAAATTTATTATCTGCCCAATTTAAAGTTAGTAATAACGATGATTTCGTGAGACAAACATTCTAATAAAAAGAAACTATATTGATTAACCAGAAAAAAGAAACACATAAAAATAAGCACACAAATAACAATTTTTAAATTACATTTACACGAAATGTTCAAAGTGACGACTCTGTACCATCTGACCCAAGACGATTATAAAATTTATTTTTCACATTCTCGATGGTTTCAGGTAATATTAACCTCATCTCATGTTGAATTCTTTACTTGAGATCTTCTAAATTATTGGGTCGATTGGCCATTCCATCGGACCTCTTCTACCTATCCATCTTCCTGGGAGAACTTGGTCCATATAGCATCGCAGTTTAATTGCGTGATGGGCGGAGCTCCATGCCATCTTGTTGTAATCAAATGGTATGATTTGATAGGTCAGGGTTATTTGCCCTGGGGAATAATGTAGCGAATGCAGCCATCAATTCCAACTGTAAAAAGTGCAGGTATCTATCTCCAGTCAAATTCTTTCCAATAAAGAATTGACCTAGAATTCTTTCACCAATAGTTCCTACCCAAACATAAACATTCTGAGAATATTGGGTATGAATTTTCTGCATCCAATGGGGATTTTCCCTAGCTCAATATCTACAATTCTGTCTATTAACCATTTCATTTAAATAAAATGTTGCTTCATCCGGAAATAAAACACGCTGGGAAAACATTAGATCGCGAAGGCAAATTTCCATCATTTGTTCACAAAATTCTTGCCTACGATCAAAGTCATCTTGTGTCAACTCATGAACCAATTGCAGCGTATATGGGTGGAATTTTTGAACTTTCAAGAATTTTAGAACTGAAGTATGGGTTTATATTGTGGCAATTTGTGCAACTTTATTGAGTATCGCCGAATATCTAGTTTTTTGGATGATTCTATACAATGCCATGTTCCCGATGTTTTTTTCAAGCCTAGTAATTGTTGATTGATTTATGTGCTGGCCCGGGTATTTTTCTCTAAAAGGTTGACACACTTCTTGATGTGTTCTAGCCCTGTCACCATAACCATTCATCATTAACACTTCAATTCTCTGTTTTTCGCTCAATTGTACCCATTTTTGCTAATAAAATAGTTTTTCTAGTTTAGAAAAAGCAAAATAATAACACTTATTTTATTGATATTTACCGTAAACCATACGACATTTGCCGTAAAAAAATGTTTTTTTTTTGTTTTATGCACCGGCAACTAGATAAAATGTCCCGATTTAATGAATTTCTAATATTTGAACGTTAAGACGTTCTCGTTTTTTAAATATAACAGATTGATCATTTTATACCGTTGAAAATGAAATAAAAAGCACTACCAAAATCAATAATAAAAAATATAGGTTGTCATTTAAGAGAAAAGTCAATGACGTCATAACATGAAAAACAAATGACATAAATACCTGAAAATTGACTGAAAATATTTGCTGAAGTTAAATCCCTATACCCTTTCAAAATTTTTTCCAAAAAATTTATATCAACGGAATTACTGAACTTATGCGTTACTTAATTTTCTATAGTGTATATATGTATGTTGCACATCCAATCACATTCGTTCGCTTTCAGTTAAATTTGACATTACTTCGATTAATCTAATACACGTGACGTGTATATTAATAATAATAATTCCTTATTGCCACACAGAAAGGTACTCTAATGAAGGCTTACTTTAAAAACATACAACCATAACATTAATTAAATAATCATATAACAAATTAAACTAATACTAGCTGTTCTACATTTATTAACCAAAACTGGTAATCAGAAAGATTTGATATCTATCTACTGTGTTCTTAAAATTTTTAAGAAACTTACAGATACTATATAGGCGCAATCTCAGCAAAATATTAGTTTATGCAGTAAATCGTATTTTCGAATTCCACTTGAGGAGCGCGGTATAGCAAAGGCAATCCCATTTAACAATTTAGGTGCATCCAGGTGAAAGTGCAATATATTATAAAGAAATTTAATATCAAAACAATTTCGGCGAAGTTCAAGTGAATCTTTAGTGGAATCTATTAAGTAAAGTTTCATGACTAAAACCTTTAGCTGGTTAGACACCGTTAATTTTTAAATATAAGAATTTAGAAATCTTCGTTGAATCTTCTCCAACATAACATCGTATAAGTTGTGTAAAAAGGATTCCGTATGACTGACGGGTGCCACTATTTGTAACGTAGGTACACAGGAAGAATATACAGTTAATATTGGATCAATAATATAGAAATACATAGTTTTTTCATGCTAGTAATAAAGATACCACCAGGAGTCACACCAGGTGCCGAAAGTTTACATGGAAGCTACCAAAGATGAGACAAACTTAGGATAGCTGAAATAAAGTCAAGACATTTAAAATATTCAGTCGCCTATTCGATAATTTCTATTTTTTCGATATTTTTCAAAGTAAACCCAAGCAAATTACCTTTTCAATTCGTACCACAAGAATCACAATGCCAGTTCTAGAAATCCAAAATACTCCAAAAATATCCTAATCACCACATATAAAATTTGAAAATTGTGGATCACGCCATCTGGGCGATAGAGCGGCACCTCCAGACTTTTTGCAACCCTATATATATATATTTTTTTTTAGAGCATACTAATACTATTACACCAACAGTGAAAATTTTTTATCCCTGCATAACACCTTTGATTTATTTAATTATTTTTATTCATCTTGAATATATTCAACAATTAGTATGATTTCACTGAATTAAGGTCAAAATGCAGATTTATAAGCGATATATATGTATATTATATACAACGTTCTCTACGAAGTATTTTCTAAGGATTTTCAGGGAATGGTATAAAGTGTTGACTACATAAATTAGAAAGGGAATAATAAATGCATGTAACAAAGTGAAAAAATAATAGTTGCCGAGTATTATACTACAATCATGACATAATACGCACAAATGTTAATTTTTATGTGTATATTATGGCAATAATAGTTATCGTTAAAAAATTATCTTATATTTAGTTTAACAATTATTATTACACCTCATCCACCTAAAATTAATTAAATCACAGACAAAAGAAGCTTGGCCAATCAGTTCTTCTTATATTTTGTTGTTTATTTACATTTTTTTATCTTTTAACAACGCTTTTATAGGTATGTATAATAGTTTTTTATGTATGTACATATTCATATAAAAGTAATTGCTTTACAGATGCATTAAAATTCATATACTTTTTTAAATTTTTAAAAACCATCTTTTCCGTCTACTTGATATGTTCCAAACTTTTAGAAACTATTGAGTCCCATCTCCTTTCCTTCTTTTTCCTTCTTTGTTAAATTAATTTTTCAAACTTCAAATTTAATGTTTTTTCAATACTTTTTATAACTGAATAGTTTATCCTGGTGAAGCTAAATAATTTAAAATGATGTGAGTTAAATCGTTACCACCGAAATAACAAGATCGAAGCGCCAGCTACGTCAGGCGTTTGTTACATCGCTATCAGTAGTTTGGTTGTTTGAAATAAGCCGGCGAGGTATAAGGTTGGACGAATTCGCATGCACGTGTTTGTTCAATTTAATTTAAATTATTAGTGTTTTTAAGTGCTACTATATGTGTTGTCTTATCCCTTACAATGACTTATACGTGTTATATTATTGTTGGTTGTCGCGGGAAATTATAAAACTGTTGCAAGGACAGTGCACACATTTCATTTTCCAAGTGACGCCGACTTCAAAAATGTATGCTTGCTATTTTATATAAAATATAATATTTTACTCCATGCAAATATAATAGGATCTGTGGGTTACATTTTGCGGAAGAAATATTTTTCGACAGTAACCGATTCAAAAACCGATGAAATTGCAAGTATAAGTTTAAAAAATCCAAAACTATTTTCACTTCTTTCCAGTTGCCTGGGCACTGGTTCAAAATTATCGATTTGCAAAAGGTTACATTATTCAAATTAAAGTATCCTCCAGTGCTCGTTGTAATTAATTCAGTTTTGATAGTAGAATTGTTTATAGAATAGTTTGCTAGAAATAACATAAAAATCAACACCTACTAAAGTAGAAGTAGAAGAAAAGTGATGACGTCGACTTGTTTTGTCTGGAAACCTACGCAGTGCCGCCAACAGCGCAAAATGATCAAAAGAACGATAATTTTTATCATTTTACGCTGTTGGCGACACTCTCCAGGTAACCAAACAAAAAAAATATAATAAGTTTAATCAAAGCTTCATTAGTGTTATTGGCAATTGATCCTTTTTAGATATATTTACTACTGTCCATCCCAGATAATATCTTAAAGTTACAGTCCCGAACAGACTAAAAAATGTATCAAATACGTGAACATTTGACAGTCCGGTGTATAAGTTTACTAGTCTATCCGAATATTGAATATGTTGAAATGAAAAACATACACTTAACTTTTAAGCTTATTTTTCAATTCTACACATATTTTTTAGGAATATGCATTTCAGCCTCTTAGAGCTGAAGAGCTTAAAATGATTACAATTCCGTATATTAATCATTTTATCGTTGGCGAAACTGGGCAGGTTTCCAAACATAATTGATGTCACGCTTTTCTTCTCTATTGTCAACAAAAGCCAACATTATTGCAAGATATACATAAACATCTCAATAGCAATCGCTGTTTGAGAATGCCTTTCTTATTTAAAAACATAAAAGGAATTGTATTCAAACAATACGCAGTTGTTGGAATGTTTGTAGTAATCTTCTGAAAGAACTGTGCTTTCATTCTTTCAGCCAAAACCCCTTCAAAATAGCAACAAATAAAACTAAGACTTCAGACTAAAATACGAGTTAAAAGAGGCGACCGACGTATTTACGAACCGATGTATTTATGTTGACGTCATATCAGCACTCTGGCCTTGTTATTTCGGTAGTAATGGTTAACCATTACTGCATTATATTAATATAATGTATAATAAATACGTTTTATTATGAATATCCAAAGCAATTTTTATTTCACTATTTTTAACGTACGAATGAACAATAAATAATTAAAATAAATACAACGTACAAAAAAAACCGGTAATAACTAGGGATGGGCGATACATCGATAACTATTATTAATAACTGTTTCCGCCCAATAACTGTTTTAACCGGTTCCCGATTTTCGATATTAACAGTTACCAAAATAACTACTAGCCGATAACACTCGATCCAATTTTCTCCGAAGAACGAATACGCTTCAAGGTTCTTCGTCCCCGTTCTCGTTAATAATCACTGGGAGAATAGTAGTGCGATATGTACGACTGTTTATTGTTTATGTTTAAATATAACACGAAACGGCTTGTTGATTTAAGAGAAAAACAACTGATATCATCGAATTTAAATTAGAAACTATCCTGGCGCTGTTTAAGTTAATAATTCAGTATGCATTTCTATTTCTAAACGTGTCTATGTTGAATTCTCTTTTTGGGATAGTTGTGTGTTGGTATTTTTGTTTCTGTAGTCTCTATATATAAGCAATCCCAACAGCGAAATTTTTTATATTCCATATAGAGAACTGATTATAATATATAGCAGTTATTATAACATTAATCGCATAGATATTATGCACTGCATATCCAAAGCGCCGAGAACGATAGTAACGAGAACTGTTTAGATTAACGGTTATTGGAAAATAACGTCGCGGTGATAACGGTTATTTGAAAATAACTGTTTGTCCCATCCCTAGTAATAACTAACCTCGTTGCAAGGCTAATAAAATGAATCAAGAAGTGTTGCCAAAACACAACTGATTTATTTAAGCCTCTCTACAAGGATAAATATAACATCACAGTAATTGCTGCTAGTGTTACCTCTATTAGCAATTGAAGTTCATTTACTTTTCTGAATATAGTCTTACATCTATAAAACAACAACATTTATACACTTCAAGTTATGTTAAACTACTAAAAATACATCCAGTTCGGAGCATAACCATATTATTTAAAATTCAGTTTTTTTTCTGCAGTCAGTATATTTATTTAATATTTTTCGCGCATAGATACTGTGTAAATAGGGATTCGTAAAACTCGGGGTGTGCATTATTAACATACGACTGGCCAATAACGTGTATTCAATCAGGTTGCTTGCATTTTTTTTGTTATACGTGCAAAATAAATTAGTCACGTCGATCCGACATTCTCTCCTAAATATTATCAACGTGTTGTACTCAATCTCACATAGTCGATTTGCATATAAATTCCGGAATGTTCCATTGACACTGAATAAATTTGATAATTGCGTGTCATCACATTTCGGCATGGAAACTTTTGCGCAGACAAAGCAAGTGTCCATTCCACAGTTTGTATTTCTTCGAAACAATGAATGTAATATGCCTAGAAGAGAGGGATAGACAATTATACATCATAAAACGGCAAAAAAAATCTTGTGAAAAAGTACAAAAGCCCTAAAATACCAGTTTGTAACTGAATGCGATGCTCAATATCAAAGAAATATTTGAGTGCTTAGGAATACAAACTGACGAACGAATAAGTATTACACTGGTTAACAAGATCTTTGTCCCAAACACAAAAATGCCTGATTCACATATACTTTTGCATGCTGAAATCAATTATGTTTTCAGAATTTCTCCATCAACCTTAGTTTTTATATTCCAGGGTATTCGTTTATCCACCTAAAATATGCATACATAGATTTGTAGTCTTGACGTGTTAATATCTGGATTTCCCATTCCTAGATAGGATCTCTTGTTATTTCAGTTGTCGGCTAGAGCTCGGTGAATGAACATATACGCTGACGTTGATAACGTGATAAGAGTGTTGCGTTGTGGTGCGTTCAAGCTATTGTAGTGAAACCGCGAACATTTGATCACCTGTAAAAATGCCAAGG
>JARFOC010000394.1:331448-342168 GCA_031763485.1 Osmoderma eremita | reverse complement strand
GATTTGGAGGGAACCATCAGATCATATTACCGATTGCTATTTTTGTCTTACAAATATAAGTGGTATGACTTCTAAATAACATACTGTAAACTATCCTAATAGTCCATCTGCACTGAGACCAGTATCTCACATTCCGGAATTACGTGTGCCTAAACCTCCACAAACTATGACCCTAGCGACGATGAAGGTGCTGATGATACCAAGGCAAATGGAGCCCTGCTATGTTGACAGACTATTGCTGGACGCTGAAGGGAGATATTTCTGATGCAAAGTCATATATCAGCACATTTTCCAAGAAAATACCACTTTGTACGTCATTTTTTAATGATTTATACACATATTTTAATACATATATATACATATATTCACAAAATTTCATTGCTTTGTCACTCTGAAACCCTGCCTGATAGAAAAATTCTAAAAACAGATATGAAATGTGTGCACGCACTTTACCTCGTGGGACAAAATAAATCTGAAATTTTGTTGACCAGTGTTATTATTTCCTTTTGGCAGTGATGGTGTGTTATATTTCTATCAATATTTCTTTATTCTATTCTTTTACGTTTCGACAATATGGTTTTTGTCCTTTTCAAAACCAAAACTACATATGATTAACTTTTTTAAATTATAATCACTTACATATTAATTTAGCTTATGTGTTTCCCCGTTTGAGGGGTAGTTGTCATCACACGTGTGTATATGTAACAATACATATGTCTACGTAAAGGACAAACATTTAAGGCTTTGCATTCTATTTGTGATTTTCTCTTTCCTTTTTTTCCTCTTTTCTTTTCCAACACAAAATTTGCTTTTATTTATTTTTTTTAATTAGGCATGAAACTACCTTAGCTTGGTTCCATCCCCCTTTTTGATTTGTTTAATTAAATTATGTTGTCGTATATGTAACGTGGCACGTTGGCTTGCTTTATAAAATCGAAGGAAGACTACCACAAGGCTACTATGAAGTACTAAAATCATATCTTTCGAATAGACATTTCCTTGTAAAGCATCAAGAAGAATACTTAGCCCTACTCCCGATCAACGCCGGAGTTCGTCAAGAGAGCGGGCTAGGCCCAGTATTATATCCGATTTACGCAACATTCCACTAACAAGGCTCACGATGATGGCAACTTTTGCCGATGATACGGCTATATTAGCGTCCCATACCAATCTGACCACCAAAGATGACGTATCAAAGTCAATGAAGCAAAATCCAATCACGTAACTTTCACTATGTGCAGACAGACATACCCACCAGTCACTTTGAACAATATACAACTGCCCAAACAGAAGAAGCCACCTCAGGTGAAAAAGACATATATGGACTAAAAGGAAGCAACTTGGTTTAAAAGGAAAATCCACTGGTTGATTGGTTCATCACAATTGTCTGTGCAAAATAAACTTCTTCTCTGCAAAGCCGTACTGAAACTAACGTGAACTTATGGAATCGAGCTATGGGGTACGGCTAGTAATCCCAACATTGAGATTCGCCCACGATACCAGTCTAAGGTGCTACGAATGATTGTGAATGCACCATGGTATATGGTAACCAGATGATCCATCGTGATTTAAAAATTCTTACAGTGAAGGAAGAAATCACAAGAAGTAGCAGGAAATACCAGGACAGGCTAAATATACATCCAATACAATTCACAATACACATGAAGTACGCAGACTCAAACGATTCAAACCTTTAGACGGAACACATAGATTTAGCTAAATGTTAATGAAATCTAACCCAATCTAATCTAGTGCGAATGAATTAATCATTAACGTGTTGTTGTTATAGACCCAGCATAAGCTAAGACATACAGGGACGAGTCAATGGACAAGATCCTACTCATGATATCCACTCATAGCCAGATAATTTGCTGAATATCTTAGTAGATAGATTGCAAAATGCATACAAGATTTAAAAAAACATCCACTATCTTAACGTTTTCAAAGTCAAACTTGTGTCTATTTTGTATTGCATGCTTAGAGAATGCGGTTGAATCTAGGTTATTGTTTTTTACACTATACTTATGTTCATAAATTCGTTTTTCTACATATTGCTGTGTTTGCCCAATCCATCACAATATTAACAATCAATTTTATAAAGTGTGTTTTCTTTTTATGTTCAATAGGTTGTTTGATATTTTAGGTTTATGGGCTACTTGATATGGTTCTAACATTTTTTGTTTTCAGATCATTTTGATATAATTATACCCCAATGAATTTTTCATCATTTTCATATATATTTTTGTGATTACTTTGTTTAAAAGGTGAAGTATATAAAAAAAATATTTAAAAAATATATAAATATACCTCTGAGATCACACAACACGTCTGATTGTATAATAGTTCCAGGCATTCCTCACGTACAGACAGCTGTTTCGGACTCACTTAGTCCTCATGAGTGCACGTCGGAGGAATGCCTGTCACTCGTTCAATACTCCCATATCGTTAACCAAACGTTAGCACATGTCTTTAAGGAAAATCCCAGAGACATCTAACACCCAGCCGCGGATTCATGGGCGTAATCCCAAATGCGATAACTAAGTTACCAGTCAGTTGAGATCCGTGTTAGCGTGTGACCTTATCGGCGTCGAATGACTAATAAATCAAAAACAGAAGATTTCTGCCAATAACCGGCACGCACGTTCAACTTTTGAACGTACGTGCCGGCTATTGGCAGAAATCTTCTGTTTTGGATTACTTTGTTTAGTTTTTTTATGATATAGTACTCTTTTCTTAATACATTTCTCCAAAAACTTGGTTGGGTGGTTGATTCTATTTAGCATATTTCTTGTTATTTTATTTATGTATTTTTCTTCAGAAAAAGCTAAGCACCGATCAATTAAATTGTTTATGGCACCAATTTTATATTATATCTGTATGCACCAATTTTAACCATAAAAGTATGAGATATTGACGCATTTCGTACATGGCCAATAAGGACCAAAAAGTTTATGTAACCAAAAAAAAATATATTGCAGGCAGATTCGAGGAAAGAGTTTTAGAAACAGTAACTTCGCTCCTGATTTTTTTGAATAAAGTTTTGTTGCACTGTATTTTTAATGGGCATAATAGAAATACTTCAATTTTGTCCAGAACATCCAGTCGTGCAAACAATTAGCTCTATTATAGATATGAGATGATAAATACATTAAGAAACCGTTGAAAATGGAAGAAAATCATAAAAAATCGAACAAAACCACAAATGCGACATGGCTGTGACAACATTTGTATGGGTATAAAGATAACCTTCTTGATTACATTTTTCATAACATTTAAATATTATTTTTTAATTGATTAAAGTAAATAATCTCTAAATAAATCATTTGGGCATTTAATTTAATAATATGCAATACCTTTGACTGCTACGAAGTTATATTGGATCCTTTAGCGATAGAATTTCCAGCTTGCCTGGGCGTAATGGTGACCATAGTGTTATGCAGAAGCAAGCGAGTTTCTTCAGTGGGCGACTGATCATCCATGGGTGGTGGAGGTGGACATATGTATAGCGGCACTTCACCAACACTGCCACTTAATTTATTGTCAATAATGTTCTCGATATTATAGGTTTGTTTTTCTTTGTGAATAATGTCATCTAGCAGGAAGAGTGAAGATTTCAGAGACCTCTTGTCGTTCTCCTGCGATTGCTGACGTTGGTATTGCTGTTGTTGCGATTGATAACTCGGAGTACTCTTTATGCGCTTCTGACTAAGTGTCCTGTGGGTAGTGGGCGGAGAGGATAGACGTTTACTTGGTGAAAACTCATTACCAGAACCTATGTCTAGTCCGTCGGATATTAAACGTTCGCTTTCTGGATCCGTGTTGCGATAACCGCTACTATCTGACTTTTTAAGTATCGATTTTGAACGACGATGATGTTCTAATTGTGGACTTGCTCTACTATCTATAGAATCAACTGATAGTGACGATTTGCTTCCCCCATTCCTACCTATAGAAGGAGATAAATCGTAGCATTAACACAAAGAAAAACGAATGAGCTACGAAAGCTTGTAGATGAAAGTAAGTGATCAAGTTTTCTAGACATCATATATCGCACATATTATTTTCCACGTGGGTTAGTTATGTAAGTATATATCTTTCAATTGAAGGAAATGTCTATAAATACATACCTGCTCTTGTTCCGCTCATGCTTTGGAATCCGAATAGGTGTTGATTTATAATGCGTGTAGCAGATGCCAGAGGTCGAGAGGATATGAATGACGTCTTCTTAGAAGCTTTCTTCGTCTCTAAACTTTCCTGTGAGTCTCTTTCGAAAGCATCGCCAAATCTCGTTCGGGGCCGATTAGTACACTGCTAATCAAAAATATATTAATATACAGGGTGATTTATTAGCTCCATGACAAACTTTGGCAAATGAACCGATATATTCTTTCAAAGTTATAAGATCTTAAAAATTAAATAAAACGGTGCATTTTATGAAACAAAACATAACGAAAGAATGGATTTTAAAAATTGTAATATTTATTCGAAATGTCAACCTTCGGCTCGTATGCAAACCTCGCACCGACGAAGCAAAGATTGTGTCGCACTATATGCCACATGTGATTTGCATATTTGATCAGCCGCTACTTCAATTCTTTCGAGTAACGCTTGGCAGGTAGCTATTTCTACTTGATAGACGAGGTGCTTCATGGTTGCACGTGCAAAATAGTCCAGTGGGTGGATTGGTTGGAAATTGTTGATTTAACCAGTTAATAATTCACCCTCGATGTGGTGGTGCATCATCGTGTCGTTTCTGTACATATCCGCGTTTAAACTGTAATTTATAATTTGGCCAGGTAATAATTGGTCGTTGAAAAGAACACACCAAACGTTTATACTGAAGCGTTTTTTAAATCGACGTGCTCTAGATGCATAAGGATTTCTCACGGATAGAACAGGTGGTCATTCTCATAATTATTTATGCCATCCCTAGTAAAACACGCTGCATCGGATTACAATACGTTTAAAATAAAGTCACTATTTAGCGCTTATTGCTGAAGAACCCATTGGCAAAATGGTAATCGTTGGTGTGATTCAAAATAAAACTTAACTTAGATGTAAATCTTGAGCGTTTGGTTCATGTGGACCAACAGCCTTTGGAACCGGATTCCTTGTTTTCCCAAGTCTTTGAAATGTCGAACTAAGAACCGTACGGTTGCTGTTTTTGCATTTTCATCACAAAACCTATATACAAATATTATATATGGATATTCTTCCCTTGTACATTAATGCACCTTTGAACTGTAGACTTCTGACGCATGGCCACTTTGATAGTATAGGATAAACAATTTCTTTTTTTATCAAAGCCAACTCGATATTTAAAAAAAATTAGAGGCTTATAACTCCGTAACTAAGACAAATGGACCTGTTTTGTTTATTTATATCTTTAAAACGCTATAACTTTAAAACAAAGGAAAACCAGATCTATGTTAAAAAAATTTTTGGCATAAACAGCTACTATCTGACAAATCATTCTGTATGTATAAATATAGCTACTGTATGAATTAGTAACAATCCATTTTAACCGTGCATTACATATAAACATAATGATGTCAAATAAAGTTATTCCAGTGCGGTTAACTAGATTTCAATGGAAAGAGGAATATATGCTAATACAGATAATAGACAGTAATGGAAATCAGATCTCCACCAAATTGATACAACACAATCAATTCTAAATCAAGTCCATGACTCACAGCCACGTACCTACATAATTAATTCTGTAATTCGTTTGCTTGAACTGCATATAAAATACCTTTACCACTTTAATGAAATACGTAGTTCGGCATTACCACCCTCAGTAGAAACCACAAAGAAAAAAGTTTTAAATTTAGTATCTCTGGTTAAGTAGTAACTCACTAGTACCTCTTCACCAGATTACCAGTGGAATAACATATCCGGAATATACCTTATAGCTGTGTATGCTGATAATCGTTCCGGTTCACAGAGCGTAACGGAATAAACACTTAAGCTAATTAACTAAACTCTAAAAGGTTGTGCAAGCAGGAATGCGGGATGGGTCTTCACCTTATTCTTCCTCCCCTTCCATTTTACTTTCCGAGCGTCAAATTTAAATTAGTTTCGTGGGCCTTCCTCCACCCATTACTTCTATGTTTTCCTAACCTCGGAAATTATTTTCATTTCCTGTACGGCCCTCTCTTTTCTCTCTCCTGCTTCTGCTATCTCTGCTTCATTTCTTATTCTGTGTTTTTTTGTCTTCCCATCTATTTTTTCTCAGATCCCTCATCTCTATTGCATCTATGCGTAGTATAATCGGTTTGGCTTATTTGCTCTATTTGGCAATTCCAGTTCTTTTTTTCCCTTGGTAAAAATTGATAACTTGATGATGCATAACTGGTGAACTGCTGACGAGCATACCTTCCAACGTTTTGCCTTAGCCAAAGACGGTAACAAAAGTTTAACACCTTTTTTCCTTCTTAGTTTCTACTGAGGATGGAAAGTTAGTTGCCAATATACTTATTTAGAACCAGCTGTCCCCGGCCGCGCGTTGTTGTGGCTCAGTTTGGTAAAATTGAAATGAAATTAAATGAAATGAAATTAATAGTCACAAGTGTGACATATATTGCCATGATCTTTTACAGCATCTTGCGGTGATTCCAAAATTCATTGTTATCGTATTAGGTTCGTGTGCCAAAGACGCTGTCGCTACTATCAAATTGTTTATCATCACGGTTAATTAAATACGCATAGGACTCCCAGCTATAGGATTGGTATTTGAAATTAATATTAGAGTTTACGTTAATATCCGTTATTTAATATTTAGTTTAGTAAAAAAAAACGAGATAAACTAATTTATTACTAAATCCCCATACTTTAATGTAATTTATAAATAGAGAGTGTCAATAAGCATCACGACCATTTTTTAAAATTACTTTTATTTGAATATAATAATCGACCTTAAACAATTCCATAATTAGCTATGTTGTGCCGTGCCAAAATGTGTAACTGCATCAATGAAGACACCTTCGAATTAATGCTTGGAAGGATTCCAAGAGACGAATATCCAGGCTACAATTAGAGGAAGGGTTGCTAGTGAAATACGCCCTAATTCAGTACCTAATATATTTTTATGAGAATGATTTTAATGTAACATAAATGGTGTATGGAGTTAGCGAAAGATTCGATAGAAGAAAAAAATATTTGACACCGGATATTAATTAATGAATTGTGATGCCTGCCGCTAACGAATGTTATTTATTTAACACTGACGTCATACCAGCGAGAACATTCGTGGTCAGGTGATTTTCATTTGAGCATCTTGGTAATTTAACTCTTAATTACCCCGTATTTAGAAATCAGGAAAGAATATTTTGATTAATCTCCTTGTTAGGGCACCTTATAGTATGCACAGCATAGCTTGAATTTTAATTTAACATTATTCCAAGTACCTATCAAAATGCTACTTTACATCGTAAACCATAGAGAGGAAAAAAAAAACAATTATTTTAGAAGCCTTCAATACAACTAATTGTCAGGTTTAGTCCAACCGGCCGTTATATGTTACTGTATCTTTGAACAGTCACACTTTCCCTTGAGATTTAGAAATAGACTTGTAGTGATCAGCTGTATCATGCCCAACGAAAATAGTACCGAACATTTTATTGATTAAATAACAATTACACTCAAAGCAATATAAACCAGTGATGTGTAAAACCATACTTTCAAACTTTCAAAACTGAGGTTTGAATTATTAATTAATCCTTTTATTTATATCTACTACATCACAAGAAAAGAAATTTGCAGGTACTGTGAACCTGTTGTGCAGTACACGTACATATAACTTAAATCTATTCGCAAACCCATGCAGTTTCGGTACAAATAAATATAATCCAACGGGGAATAATTGACGCCCATGATACTTCGCGCAAATATGGATTATTAATCAAGGTACGGAGCGTTTGCTATATACTGGAGTATGAGAGGCAAACACAAAAAGAATTGACATCGTCCGATACTGTAGGAGCTGCAATTTGATCCAGACACAAATGAGAAGGAAGAAAAGATGTATAGACAGATAAATATTTTTTAATCATTATGCAACTAGCAACCGATTAGACGTACTTCTGGTGTTTGGGTATGAACTATACGCAATGATGCGGTAGCCTCTCATAATTATATAATCATAACAATAAAAGATTATGGATATCCTTTTAGAAAATATTGAATATTTCCGTAACTTAACTAAATATTATTATACTTCATTGATGTACATTATGACCTACCTGCTGAAATCTCGTTCTTCTCTGCTTAGGATAGGTAGAATCATTCAAACTAACACGACTACCCCTGTCTATAGGCCCAAACTCCCGATAATTCTCATCCATGGGAGACGTCGTCAAGCTTCTCAATGCGGTATCGCCAGATGCTGATTTCTTAAAGCCAGTAGTTCTAGTGGGCGCTGGTGTGACTGGACTGTTATCACCGCTCTTATCCAACGGATTCACATATAAATTGCTATCAATGGCGCAAGAAGGATCGGCGATATCTGATGTTAGATCTCCCTGAGAACGGAAAGGGTGAGTATTGCAGCTAGCGAAGGTGTCGGAGCTATCCATGCTGCCCATATCACCGTTGTTATTATTTTTGCTACTACCATAGCTCGCAAGTGCCTTAGATTTAAGATCCAGCTCTTCGTAAGTGCTCATAAGCATGTTGTTTTGTAATGCCTGCTCCTTTCTTAGCATCCTCATCTCAAGACATACCGGATTACGAAAATCGCTTGTGGGCAGAGGCATTAGACTTTCCGCATCAACGAATTCTTTGAAACCCTGGGAAGTTTGAAAAAAGAAAGATAACGTCATAGCTTGATGATATAATAGTCCTTGTTTAAATTATGTTAACTTACTATGATATGTGAAGCAATGCACGTTTAACGCTATTTTATAATTGCATCAGTAAGATTATTAATAACCAATAAGTAACAATTGGAAGAACACGTCTTGGAAAATTTCATTAGATGTATAGAAACATCGTGTTTACATGTTACATTTACAAAAATAACATTTTTATAGATTTCAGTTTGGCAAACAGTGTAAAATAAAAAACTGTTTATTTATAAATTAATAGTGGTCCTCGGTGTATCACGAAGACTATTTTCGTATCTAAATATATTTTCTATGAACCAATAGTTGGGTTTTAGAATTAAACCATATCTTCACTACGTATACCTTACATTAAATGTGCATTGTCATAACGAGAGATATCATCAAAAGCTGATATACGTATGTTATGTGTATCACGCCGATGTATCATCTCAGTGAATTGTGTGTCGAAATGGATTCATGTGAAAGTGTAATAAGAAAAAAATTTGTTTTCGTGAGTGTCAGAAATAACTAAACATTACAACAACTAATAAATCAGCTAGACTCTATGACTCTACTAGTCACGTGCATTGGTATAGCTAAGCGATAATACGTATCCCATTCAACCAATCAGACAAGAAATACGTTTCGTTAACGTATTTCGTGCGTGCACAAGATGAGTGACTTATTTACTAAGACTATAAAATAGCGTGCAGTAAATATTACAGTATATATGTATGTATGTAAGTAGGTTATATTAAATGGAAATATACAATAAAAATCCTCTTACAAACCTTACGGACGCCAGCTTAACCATATTCTTTGTATAGGTAATGTGCACAATATTGTCATATCATTTAAGGCAACGTACTTATAGTGAGTTCTTAAAAAATGATAATAAGTGTTGTATATGAAAATATGAAGTCTAGAGAGAGGGAGAAAGAAAGTATGCTAATTTCACTCACGTTTACTTACATATGCATATACACAGCGTGAGTCTAAACCTATAGGTTCTATTTTGGGTACAGATGAGCTAGGTATATAATCAGAAACCGAATACATGGTAATGTATTCGAATAAATTTATGTAATTAATAGCAAGCACAGAGACATGATTACCACAACAGCAGAATTAAATACTATAGTGGACAAGTATAATGCCACAAAAGCAAACCTGGACGATACGCTCTAAAACCGTACGAAAGGTTCAGCATCGCTTCCATCTGTCTGCCAATACTGCCTCGTCGCTTGACAATCGTCTAGGTTTAGTTTTGCTCCATGATACATAAATAGCGGTGCCCGTAAAAAAATTAAACACCCTCAACGTTTAAGAATGAAGACCTGTATTACAAAATCGGGTACGTCAACTTTTGACCGAAGGAGGTCAGCCTTTGGAGAACAAATGATCTTTATAGCTTCAATCATCTAACCAACCAAAATTTTTAAATTGCGCCAAGGTATATATCTCCAATATTCAAAAAAGTTTCAATTGATGATGTTAACTATCGACCGATTTCCATTATCTCAAAATTTTCTAAAATATTTTAAAATATCTTAAAAGACCAAATCACTACTTATTTTGAAAAAATTCATTATATAGTCACGGCCAATTTGGTTTTCGAAATAAGATGTCTACACTAGCTTTACAAAATGTGAGCAACATTCAAAAGATGAAGTATATAAAAAATATATTTAAAAAAATATTTGAATATACCTCTGAGATCACACAACACGTTTGATTGTATAGTTCCAGGCATTCCTCACGTACAGACAGCTGTTTCGGAGTCAGTTAGTCCTCATCAGTGCACGTCGGAGGAATGCATGTCGCTCGTTCAATACTCCGTATCGTTAACCAAACGTTAGCACATGTCTTTAAGGAAAATCCCAGAGACATCTAAC
>JARFOC010000394.1:298472-331348 GCA_031763485.1 Osmoderma eremita | reverse complement strand
TTAGTCTGTCCCCCACGCGACACGACAACATCTCGTCTTCATCTGTCCAGATAAGACCCCGCAACTCACCTCGCCGTGCCTTCGACACGGGGAGAAAACCGCTCGTCCTAGCTCCGATCACGGCAGGGCAGTGTTGTTTTTTGTTATAAGTGCCATGTGGTACGTGTTACCTTCACAACTTCGAAGCCCATTCTTCAAGTTAGGAAGCCTTAAGTCGCCCGCGTATCCACACATGGTCAAACAGCTAAGTATTTCAAACCGTATCGTTCTAAATTCTTTTGTTTAAACTTTTTTACATCAACATCAGAGGTGACCCAATTCGTACTGTCGCAACCGCGATTAATTTAGCGCGCGTACCTTGGTCATTTATATCGGTTATTATTCATTATCTACTTCAACTTTTAAAAAGTTTTTTTCTTTTTTTTTTAAACAAATATACTTTTTCAGGGACACTTGTTATTTTACTGTATTTAGTTACCAGATTCCTCTCCCTTTGTTTACGAATTACATTATAAATGATTACTGGATGTTAGGCATATTTTATCGCGTTTGTATTTTATTATTTTACACATAAGTAATACTAATTCAAACCGAAATTATTAATAATCATTTTTTTGTATTCTTGATTCGAAATCCATCCACATCCATAGCATTTGTAATACTGTATGTTACACTATGAGTGCCAACATATGTCGAAGAGTTGATGGTCTGGAAATATTTAGACGATAATTTGATGATATTACTAATCATAGCTATCTGCGTTCTAGAATAAAATTTGGAATATGTAAATAAGCACATTTCTAGGCTTACACAAAATACATAATTTTTTTATTTGATCTCGCATTAATATTAATCGTTTCGGCCACTATCCGATTTTTATAGTAATGTCAAGGGATTTGACTTATGACTTATTCCAATTGCATAAGATATACCATAGAATCAGTCCTAAAACAATCCCCTATGGAATACCCACATTTATTATAGCAATTTCGTCTCACAAACTTTTTTCAAATATACTAAACTAATCTGGTCTCTTCGGTGATTTTGGTCAGGTATTTGGAATATTTTCCTGCATGCCAAACCCTTGATGACTGGCTCTATCCATACCTCCCGACAGCATTCATTTTCTAAAATTCCAAGAAGGGTACTCCAGTTATTGTGTATCCGTATCTTAACATTCAAAAACGCTTATTGGCAATCCCATTTCGATCAGGTGTATATACGGTAAGATATCTCTGGCCTTTGGAAACTTAGATGAAGGATTAGTGTCAGCTGCTTATTTACAGGGTACCTACTTTGATGTAGCGATGCTATTGTTACAAAAATTAAGAGTTAATTTTAAGAAAACTAAAGGTGATTTCAGAAAAACCATGAAGCAATTTCAAGGAGTGATACACCGTTGTATTGCAAATTGCAAGCTTTTAAACGAGGTATCACTCAGCCCCATATTTAATTTAAAAATGTTGGGGTTGCATCCCCTGCGACTAGGAGTTGAAGGTGTGAAGGCCATTTGCTCCTCCAAAAGGTTCTCCCTTCAATTAAAAATTGTCGTGCCTCACCGATTTTATCAAAAAGGCTTGATTCTTGCATTTTCACTATATTTCTTCTAGGTTTCTCTTTTTTATCGTTCATATCTTGAAAAGCTAATTTCACGAAAACCGGAAGGTGGCCATTGAAAAATTTGCACATCGTTATATTGCAAATACGCAAGGTATAACTCAACCTCGATTGCAGATTAAAAATTTTGCAACCCTCCGCTAGAGGGTTGAAGATATAAAAATTATTTGTTCTCTAAAAGCTGTTCCACTTCAACAGTCTAGGTATTGCTACATGTTCAGGGTGTTTCCTTTTCCCAAGGATAGCCCGTATACTCGTATCCTCAGCAGTGAAGCTGAACTGGTTTTAGAAACTGGAAGAGTTTATTTATTTATAGTTACTGTAACACTACAGTCTCCTTTTTGTTATTCATTAGCAGAAATTACATTGACAAACCCGTTATAATTTTTTATTGACTGAATTTAAGCTCAAATTACACAATTAATGTTGGTTATTCACGAAAGATTTTAACGGGACGTCGCAAAATTCAGTGTGTATACATGTGTATAGATATGTATCTATACTCTATTTATTACATATCGTTATCATGTGTGCTCGTATTCATGATTTTCATAAAGCCCGGTTCAGTAGATAGTTTAGAACTCACCCTGTATATTACGAAAAGTGATATTTTCTCATGGAATAAATTTTATATCAGTTGTATCATTTACTTTATTTTAAAAGAACAAAATCTAAAACAAACAATTTTCTTTTAGAATTCAGAATGGCAAATACACCTTGCGCCATTACTGAAGTTATTTTATGAGAAAACTCACCTTCTATGTATGTTACACCTTAAGCCTACCGACAACTGACTTCTTTTTGAATTGATTGATTTACTGAATTAATTACATCACTAAACTGTTTTATTATTCTCAATAATCATTCGGTTACATCAACAATATTGAACTGAAATTATTATATGAATGCCCAGATTAAATATTGTAATACCTTACTTTTGAATTTTTTCCAAACAGGTTCCACAAAACTTTATTTAAAGTAACCGCCAATATGTCTAGTGAAGCATGATAAAATATGACACTGTGCAACAATTTTCATCTATTTTATTTCTTATTAGAATATTGGCAAACACTAATTCTAATAAAGTGATTGTGTAACTATTGCCCTCCATGGCTTAAATTGATTTATTGTAAATAGAATTTTGCAACGCTTATTGTGTCTACAGGATGTTTACGGTCTTTTCTATTTTCAAGGGGTGATAAAATAAGTAAAATAAGCTCCTTAACGTAAAAATATCTTAACAAAGTTGCATAACAAGAGAGATTTAAAAAAAATGTAGTTTTTATTTTTTTATTTTTAAGTGGTGATTAAGCATATTACTTTAAACAATTTTTTTATATGTTTCCTGGAATCCACTTCACACTAGTTGTTCAAAGTTATCGCCGTGTTGTTGAACGCAAAGTCTCGCTGGATATACCCATGAATTGGCATAATTTACGAGGCCTTGGTCTTGCGGTCGAATTGTCGCCGCAGCTGCCTCAACGGGGTTGCCAAGATCATCTAAATCAATGATGTCGTTGGTGTATACCATGGTCTTCATAACGCTCTATAAGTATAAATCAAGAGGGTTAAGGTAGGGTGACCGAGGAGGCCATGGCATAGGACCACCTCGACCAATCCACTTATTTTCGAACACATTATCTAAATGTTGGCGAACTAAACGATTAAAATGCGGTAGTGCGCCATCGTGAAGAAATCAGATTTGTCGACGTACATTCAAAAGAACTTCTTCCAATAGTTTCATCAAATGCTTTTGCAAAAATAAGAGATAATCCATTCATTCGATTTGGCAACATAAATGGGCCAATAAGTTGTCCGTTAACCAGTCCGGCCCAAACGTTTATCGAAAATCTATGGCGGAAATGATTACGACGAACAGCATGTGGATTTTCTACAGCCCAAATATAAGTATTATGACAGGTATTTATGCCATTACGTGTAAACGTTGCTTCATCGGTCGCCAATACAATGGAAGAAAAGTTTGGAATTTCTGTATGTTTTTGTAGAAACCATCGACCAAACTGTAAACGTAAAGGATGATCTTCAAGTTGTAAAGCCTGTACTTTTTGTACATGGAAAGGATACAATTGATTCTCGCCCTGTGTTCGCCAGACAATTCGACTTGATACGTTTACTTGGCAATATATTTTTCGAGTACTACTAGAAGAATCTTCTTCGACAAGATTTAAGACTTCTTCTTCGGTATCCAAAATTCGTTGGTGTCGGCTAGGATCACCATCTCGACTTTGACGTGTTCGCAGTACACCAGTTTCTGGTGCCCAGATTACTAGAGCGGGGAATTTTTGTGGAATGAATCCGCTCAGCGTACAATCGACTTGCTGCCGCAGAAATCTGGTGTACTTCACCATAAATTAACAACATATCAATGTATTCGCTGTGGACCATTTTTACTTTCCTTATTCGGATTTATTCGGAAAATTTTACGTCAAACCAGCAATGCAGTGACTACTAATGAAGCAACTTGACAGTTGGGAAAAGTTACAGACGTCAGCCTATTTAGTAAAAAATTCACCAATAACCTATCGTTTACATTTACTTTGCACAAGTTGTTGATCAATAGTTTTAGCGTTAAAAACCTTTTTAATGGTGGTTAATCACCATTTAAAAATAAAAAAATAAAAGTTACATTTTTTAACATTATTATGCAACTTTGTTAAGATATTTTTACATCGATGACCTTACTTTAAGATGTTTAACCACCCCTTGAAAATAAAATCACAATACCGTAAACATCCTGTATAACACGATATCTTAATCTTAGCCGTTTCTTTAATATTGTGTTAGTACTAGAGCCAGCCGCTACAGCAAAAAGATATTCCGGTTGACAAAATTTCCATCTATTTCTGTACCTTGAACTGTCCACATTATTTATAGTAAATTTAAGTATATGTTTGACACATAGCTATTTGTAAGTTTGTATAATTTATGAAAGTGTAAATGGTGCCAATCAATGGTTTAATCACAACGATACAGCTCTGTTACTATATACAACACGTATTTTATTTATATACAGGTAGGATCCGAATATCAGTTACCATTCACTTAGTCTCTATTCGAAAATTACATAAAATGAAGACTTTATTTTAAAACATCTGAAATATTTGCTTTTTCTTTTGCTTTCTTTGACCTTTTCAAACCGTGCTTTCTATTTTATCCCTTGTTTATTATTTCATTTGTCTGCAGGTAACCATTATAACTCACCTGTTGTCGCTGTTTTTGTATTAAAGTTGAATGGATTATACTACACACTTTTGGTACGAAGAGGGATACATTCGCCATGGCATCTTCCTTTATAATCCTGCAACGCACCACTACAACTTATTTCGATTTCACTTTAATCGTTCAATCACACAATGTGTTGTATATGCGCACTTGATTAGGTACAATACTTTAGCAATTCAGCATGATATTCAATGCACATCTTTAACAAGATTTGATCTCGTAGATTAACAGACAGTCGACAGCAGAAAATACTAATCAGACACGACATTAAAGAAATACATATATACAGCAGTAAACATTGGAAGGAAGAAATATTTACAAACATACAAGGTTTATAAGAATAAGTAGTGTTAGTGTTAGTCTTTTATTGGGGTGCAAGTGTATTTCCAATAGCGTTTAGCATAATGAAACTATATTCTTTAAGAAATGTACTCAACCCTCTAGGAAGGCATAAGTAAATTAATTATTTTGTTGATGTAATAATTCATTATGCTATAATTTCTAAATGAAGTGATGCAACGCTTGCTTTAAGCTTTGAATAGTAACGACAGCAACAACAGTTAGCAACAATATCGCTCCATTTTTCGTAAACTTACATATGTAGAAAAGCATCATGCTCATGCTCTTTTAACTAACATAAATGCATTAATGATAGCGACATACACTCAACAATGAACATAATAATGCAAATTGTGCATTAGAATTAAAAGAGATGTTAAAATGTATTGTTTTTTAATTTAATTTCTGTTCTTTGTAAATTATTAACACAATTTAAGAGGAATTAGATTGATTTTAACGTATATGCTAATATATAGTAATAGATTGTATGAAGTATTACTACTGTTACTAACCATTTTCTTTATGAAGTAATGAAATGGTGATCTGCTAAACCTAATTAGGCAGTTATCCATTCAGGACCCCTCTATTTATATTTAATATTTTTGGAAAAAATAATTTTTGAAAAATATTAAGAAAGCGATAACGTGTTTGATACATTGTGTGACATATATGTTATAAAAGACAAGGATTTTTTTGCAATTCTTGTCAACCAACTCATAACAATCACATTTGAAGGATATACAGTATTAAGCATTTTTTTTGGTGATATAAGACAATGACTTTGATGGTAAATTAACATAAAAGAAACATTAAGCCGTTATGAATTAAGCTTTCCTTATGAATTAGAGATTATAGAGAGGGTAATACTACCTTTGAGGTGCAAAAGCAACATTCGAATTCGCTAGGAATTTCGTCAAGTTTCTCGATCTTCTTGTTTGCATCAGATTTTTTGCTGTCCGCCTACAAGACAGATCGATACACTGAAGATACATTGTGTGTACGCATAGCAATAGAGAATAGGAGACAACAACCATTCAAAATTTATTTATATTACATAAATAACACACGTAGAAATCGAAATATACATATAAAAAAGAATTGGGTCTAATGTATGTATGTAATGTATATGATACAAAATAAGGAGTATGTCGTGAAGAACAAAAGAAAGCGATACCAAATTATCGATTGGACGCTTCAGTATAAAAGTCTCTAAATACCAAAAGAAATACGAACTCTAATTACTTAAATTTTTACTCGCAGAAAGGTTGTGTCACCTAATAAGTGACAGCACAATAAATAATATTATAAATGGTTAGATACATACATCCTTAAAATCAATTGTTAAATTTGAGAAAATGTAAATCAATATATAAAATATGAATCAGTAATTTGCACTATTTGAGATTGCTGTTAAAGGAAGCAAATATTTAGAGGCATTTAGATGTGTGTTACAATAATCTCAAATTCAACTAAATTCCAGATAAATGAACAACTTCGGGGGTATTGCAATGAATCCAAACAGTTACAATGAATAAATACTTATGTTGTACCTTTCTCCGCATTTTGAAAAGACACAAACTTTTGGAAATTGTAAATTTTAGTAATTTGGCAAATGTGAATCACAAAACATATAATGAATGTGTTAATCGCCCTAACAACATGTGTTAATTTGATTGATTCACTTAAAATATGAACAGCATTTTTGCTCTTTCCACAAAATAATTTATTTAAACCTCCTAAGCTCTTACACGTAGATTTACTTATTGAAATTCTATTATGCAATCACATTGCACGTTATTGTAATTCGCACACAGGTTATACGGCAAAAAATGGAATACATGAATGATAGAAATGACTAAGTTCTAAATATCAACTGATGAAATTGATTTCTTTAAAACCAGTTCATGATTTTAGCATAAATAATCAATTACAGTAATGTCAATACCTTGTCCTACGCCTTTTTGTTAAAAAAAGCGATATCTAAACAGAAACGCTCCTTATGAACACAACAAAATTCCCCTAGAAGAATTCAAGTAGGGCGTTGAATTGGAAGTAGAAAACACATACATATTCTAAAGAAAAATATAAATATAGTCATCTGAAATATCTGTGCAACTGCTTTTCTTTGTAAAGGTGTTGATAGGCAATATCATACTTCTAGAACCCAAATTTTCTGTATTTCGATTATTAAACAATCAACATTTATAAAACATTATGTGTATAACTGTACTTATACATATATAATATATACGTCTATAGCTTTTATGGAATACATTTATATCGTGAAATGTCGTTATACAACTTTCACAGAAATATTATTTTTAATAACTTCAACGGTATTTGACATTGCAGGAAACTGACCCTTCTGTTTAAATGTCCATTTTCATTGATCATCGGAAATTTCATATAAATCATCAGTAAAGAAAATGATATTAATAAGCCAAACAATTCTAAGTAATTGTCTTGTTGAAATTAAAATGGAACTTCTTTAACGTTAGCCATTGAATGAAGAAGATTACCTAAAAATATATCTATATATTAACAGTATTATATGTCAATCATGACTCTTGAAATAAGTCCACGCATATAATTGGGTGTGTATTGTTCCTTGATGAAACATGTATTTAAAAACTTACCTACAGCATTGGACAGACTTAATTCATTTTTACTTTTATCCTTTTTAAATTGTAAAATGTCATTCATCCGTGTACATATTACGTTAAACACCTAATACAAACCCGTCGCCTCCACCAAAACTTACCTCCGACAAAATGAAACCTATAGGCATATTAGGAATCAACTGGGTTTCATCTTCGGCGAGAGGAGCTGTAACAACTGTCTGCAGTTGCTGTTCCTCCGAAGGTGCGAGCTCTAGGAGACGTTTTTGGCTTGCCGGCGATATGGGAACCGGTGGTCCCTCGCTAGTAGGAAGACATGGCATTTGGGAAGAATTGCTGCGTCTGTGTCGGTTTGGAAGATGATCAAAGTTGCGATAGCTCGTATCCGCCTGAGATTGAGTCTTAGATTCTCCGTCATTACTGTTAGCATCGCCATGCGACATGGTGTGTCCTAGCGGAGATAAAGGAAGAGGACACTGCGTGTCAGTTGTGCCAAATTTGGAGAGGCAACCTCGTCTCAATAAACTCCAAAAATTTTTATTCACATTTACGTACATGTAACTCATTACAAATACCAGACGAGTGTCACATACTTATTATGTCGAAATCGGCATGATTATAACAGTGCTAAACCATAACAACATGCGAACAAAATGCCCGTTAAGGGAATGTATAGAACATGGAACTGATATCCTCAAGAACGTATTTGGCATTGCACATAACGAAAAGAAACTGTACATCGAAGCGGAGTGTAATGATGGAATGAAAATTGATTTAAAAAAATGGTGCTTAGATATTTGTTTGTATTATTGCACTGCTTCCTTAGAACATTACATTTGCGTTTGTGTTACAACATGCGCGTCCGGATGTTGTTTCTAAACTCTAGTTTCACAATGTGATATTAATAATAATTTTAGGAGTTTTGGCGATTGTCTTCATTTCCATCGATCAGAACACATATGTCACCTAGGAAAGAAGACATCGTCTTAAAACCCTCAAAAACAAGCCGTGCCAAACAAAATAAAGCTGTGTGAAGACTTCGTTGTTATTTAATTTAGTATGGTTTTTAAATTGATATTTAAATAACCCCAGCTCCCTCAATTAGAGTTATAGGCGGTAATATTTTGTTGCAGATACTGTCTTATAAATAATTCTTGTATAACACTAAAAAATTAAACTACGCCACAAAACAATAATAAATATTTAAAAGAAATCAGTAATCAATCATGTAAAAATTTTCAACCTCTAGTGTCGGAAATTTTATAATAGAATATGCTAATTACTTCTACAACTAATTAATTACCGGCTCATAAGAGTAACAAGCTGCTCGTTTTTGAATCAATTATAGGCATATAAAAAGTACGCGAGTCAAGTTTTCATTACTAACTTCATGATTATTGGAGCTCCAAAGTTGGTTGAATTAATAAATTCAGTAAATAAGAAAAATATAACTATAACTAGTGACAATTTTTGATAAATTATCATTGTATTGGTGTTTGATTTGGTTTTGCATATACAGAAATATGCAAAACTAGTTGGAAAATACTTTAATTTTGCAATTCAAAAATTTGGTGTTCTTAGTAACTACAGTATGGCCCGAAATAATCAGTACTGAACTTATAATTCTTTTATTTTTTCAACATATTATTTAACCTTATTACATGTTCTAAATGTGCACCTCCTCGTTCAACACAGACTTCATAACGAGGTTTCAAGTTTATCGTCATGTTATAGAATACGGATGGTTTATGGTGGCCTTTTGAAGACGGCATCGTTGGTCATGTCCCAAGTGTATGCGTCTAGAGAGGTAAGGTCTGGTGAATGTGAAGGATAAGGAAAGTCAGTAAATCGTTGATGATTTTGGTTTGAAGATCTCCCTTCATAAATTGACGAACTGTGGCAGCAGCATGACAAATTGCCTGTCATGCTGAAAAACTTGGTCTCGAAATGCCAAATTACGTGCACAGAATCGACGTAGATCAGGAATAAAGCGTGTTAAGATTTGTATGTACCGCAGACTTGTATGATTACGTGTGACTTGTCTAGCATTCTCTTTGATAAAATACGGACCAATGATTCCGCGTCCCGAAACTGCACTCTAGACTCTTATTTTCGCACTATGTAAAGGAACTTCTTGAACCTCATTGGCAAATGGCAAATCCCATAAATCGATTTGTGCACCGATTCACATAGCTCGACAAATGAAAATGTGCTTCGTCTGAAAACCGTACATGTTTAAGAAATTCGAAATTTTCATATTGTAACGCGAGAATTCCGGCGTAATATTCCACTCTACTGCGATAATCCCGAGGATGTAACTGTTGGGATACCTGAATCACGTACGAAAATGCACCCAGCTGCTTCAGGATTCTTTTCAAAGAAGCTCCCTTTACACCAAGTTGCATCGCTGTCCTTCGCCGGTTGACTTTCGGATTTTCTAAGATCTGTTCAAAAACGCGTTGATGGTTATTGTTAATGTTAACCGTCCTGGGATACCCGACTTTCCTTTTCGTTGACACAATACACTACCAGTATTTCCGGTACTTTTCAACAGCCTTTAAAATTACGGCATTACTCGTAGAACGTTTCTTAAACTGTTATGTAAATTTATCACATACATCGCAGACTTGCACAGTTGAGAAAAACTTTCTCCTCTACTTAACACCACTTTTAACAATTAGGCACTACTAATTAATATATAAATTAATTAATAAAGAAATACCTCCTTACTTAGTTTCTTACTGTTTATTTCGGACAATACTGTATGATAACGAAATTGTTATATTAAAAAAATCTGCACACAGAAAACGAACAACTAAACTAAAAAACTAAAAGAGCAGTATGAACGCATACTCATTGTCAGTCGAGTACTGACAGACATATGCACATGTGTGGCTATCACTTTGATCACTAATTGAACTAATTTTGTTTTTCTCGTGTATGCAAGACATTAAACACGTACGCATTCAATTAATTTAAATACGAAAGATAATCTTCGGATACCAACGCATTTCACAATGATCTACTAACATATAAAAAATATATAGAATGTTTTATTTAAAAATGTATTAAATGTTGCATAATATAATATACATAAAATGTTTCTACAACGGAATGCTTTTGTTTGTAATTAATTCTATAATTCTCACAACTACGTAGATATCGGCATTCAATAACTTTTAAACCTGTTGGGTTTGGCACTTGAATTGTTTTTTAATGAACCGATACTGCATAATTTATTCCTTGTCCTTATTTTCTCTTAAGGTGTCATTCTTTGTAAAAAGGAATCACAACCATGCTTTTAAAACGCATTGTCTAACATGAGTATCAAAAGTAACATTATGGCTTATACTTTAGGAACAGGATTAAAAAAACAAAAAACCTCCCAATATTGCTAGTATTTCTCATTATTGAAATACATAACAATAATGCAAAATTATACACGAAAAATATGCACAAATAAATAATAGTAATAATGAGTAGTTATTTCATCCCGAATGTCTTAAAACTTTATTGATGCAGAAAGAAAGAGGGTTTCAATGTTTATTATTTATGAGAACGACGCACATTTTCTTAGGGTAATTCTTGTGCACTAAAAACTAATTATTATAACACGGCCTGCAAAATAAGAGAAACAGGGTCAATTGTAACATTCTAGAAAGTCAAATTTGTTTCTCAAAACAAACAAATGTTTCTACTACGCCAGTTAGTAAGCTTCCTATATTAAATATTTTTTATGAGCAGACCAGCTTCACTAGTTTAACTTACAACTTACTTGTTAGTTTATAGCCAATTTTGATAGAATGTTACTAATAATTTCAGTAATTTTTAGTAACATTTCTATGGAACATGCAGCCATATTGAGTTATTTGCGTTTTAGTTAGTATCTAATAGCCTACTTATAATTAAGTAATAGCAGTAATAGAAACATGTTAATATTAAAGGGATTATTTGGGAATTAAAAACATACAAAAATTTGCTTACCGGTTATGTAATTGATAATAGGTTTTTAATGATACAATTGACTCCTTCCTCCATTAATATGTTTTATTCGATTTGGAAATCCTTCTTTTAAAATCATAAATATAATTTAAAATATTTGGGATATCACTTGGAAGTACTCTTTATTAAACTAACAATCTCCCTCTTCCTCATCTGATAAATTTTCGTCAACTGAGTAATAGCAGCTTTCTATTGTATTATTTGATTTTTGAGAATTTGAATTTAAAGAAGGATGATATTTGGGTTTGTGCCTGGTTCTCTTCCAGTGGTCTGCAAATAAAATAAAAAAATAAAATAAAATATCAATTGACTCTAATGCTACTTAACTTATTAACAACGAAGTCTTCGAATAAAAACATAGCGTAGCTGGTAAACAAATAAATGTACGTAAATTAACAATAGTACGCAGGGTGGATTAATATATTTTCGTAGTGTTAATAAATTAACTTAAAAAAACAAACTATACATAAAAGTACGATAATATTTAAATGTACCTGTGTCGACGATAACGTCTATGAGATCCATACTCTTCGCGAAAGCGTCCCGTAAGTTGATGTGATGGAAGGAAACGATGCTGCCTTCGCGTTTAGCACGCTCCAGCGCTTCCCTCCTCTTCAACGCTTTCTCTCTTCTCATCTGGTTCTTGTAAAACTCCGCAAAATTGTTAACTATAATAGGAATGGGCAACGCGATCACCAAGACACCGCATATACAACATACGCTTCCTATAACTTTGCCGAGAGGAGTGGTTGGATAAATGTCTCCGTAACCTACAGTGGTCATCGTAATTCCCGCCCACCAAAACGTTTCTGGAATGCTGATGAACTTGGTACCTGGTTCCTCTTTCTCAGCGAAATAGGCGAGACTGGAAAATATGAGAACGCCCATGGCCAGGAAGAGCATCAATAACCCGAGTTCCTTATAGGAATTTCTCAAGGTGAAGCCCAGAGACTGCAGGCCCGTGGAATGTCGTGCCAGTTTTAAGATTCTCAGGATCCGCATGATCCTAAAGACCTGCACGACCCTCCTAACGTCTTGAAATTGATCAGTGGCGTTTTTATTCGTCTCCAGGAGGAACAGCGATACGAAGTAAGGCAATATGGCTAGTAAATCTATGATATTGAGGCCGCCCTTGAAGAATTTCCACTTGTCCGGCGAAGCACTGAATCGTAATATATATTCGAGGGAAAACCAAGTGATGCACACCACTTCGACCATGGCTAACTGAGGATTATCTGAGAAATTTCCTTTCTCGTCGTTGACCTGCATGCTTGGTATCGTATTCAAGGTCAGAGCAATAGTAGATAGCACGATAAATAAGATGGAAACGATGGCGATCACCTGGAAAATTCAATAAACAAAAGAACTTCTTTTGACTTGTCTCTCACCACGGTCTGAAGTTGTAGACTGACATTTCGCGATTTTAGTTAGTAAGGTCTTATTCAAGTCAGACAGTAGTGTGTTTCAGTGTTCCCCTTATATGTTACTAGCGTTACTAGTGTTAGTGTATTTTTGTGTATGTGTATATCTGCGAGATTGTGTGTGTGTGTGTGTGTGTGTGCAGTAATGTTATTTGCTTTAAGAACAATGTTTACAACCGATATGCAAGCCTTTCGTAAACATTTCAAAACTAGTTAAGCATATATTCAATTAATTCCAATATGTGTATAGACCTAATTAATAAAAATCTTAAATATTTCTCAACATTTCAATTATTCTCTATTATAAACGAACATCATTGCATTAAAAGCTTTCAGTATAGCATTACGCTGGAATAAACAAAATCGCCATAAACATAATAAAGTAACATCTACCTATATACATAAAAGTGAGTAAACATTTAAAGCATACGTAGAATAAAGATAGGTCATAAATACACCGTAAGAAGTAGGAACATATAGTAATACATTAGCCAACATATTTCTGTATGTGTTGTTAGTGTCGTTGACTTGAAAGAAAAAAAAGAAATTGTGCATATGTGCTTCAGTAGTATATAATATGTTAGTGCCATAGCAAAGCTGTGTTATTAATCTATATGAAAACATCAAAACAATTAGTAAGGTCGCGTCGGTCACCTCAGTCATGTGTTAATCAGAAAAAAAGGTTTAGGAAATAGGAAGCAAATGTACAGAGCACGAACCCCTTGCCAATCAAAACCCATCAAAGTGTAATCAATCAACACGCACCACATACTAGAAGCTTGCGATATAAAATTTGGAATTTCGAGGGAATATTTGCATATGCAATGCATGTCGAAGATTATGTGATCAGCTTTGAAAGGCATCGCATACAAGGTTCGCAAAATAGCAGTCTGGTCGTCGCGTTTGCCCATTACCATCAAGTACCAAACAGAAGCCGAAAGATAGTAACGTTAAAAATAATCTTAAAACTGAAATAACCAAAGAAATAATACATCATATCAATCTATAAATATCAAAACGAAACATCTATATCAGGTCTTCGTCTCCATCAATCTTTCAAGTGGACATCTAGAACACAATTGTACAAGACTTTATTCGGTGTTCAAAATTTATATCTCTATATAAAGGGAAAGTAGTCGTGCTTGTTAAGATTATTGATTATTTTGATCACCGACTAATACAAGCTGGTTAATTACAATCATCTTCAAAATTTCATGCATTATATCAGAAAAAATAATCATAAATAGTTATGATTCAAGGCTTAGATCAAACTTATGGCATACACACGGGGATTTGAACTTCGCGTTTTTTTTATTGAATTAAATATAATGCTTTGGAGGCTACTATGAGACATACATTTATATCGAATATATACAGGTAATTGTTCTCCTTTGACTTCATTTAATTTTGAAAAAATACTATTTTTTATTTTGTAGAATTTGTATTCTTAATATTGCACTTACACAGCAAATAAATCATCAAAAATACGGCACAATTGCTGAATGAAAACGGTATATTTTTCAATTAACACCACCCCCATATTAATTAATTAGAAATTAATTTACATTTTTTATATAACCGTTAAACGAAATGTAATTATAATTTTGGCTCACGTTGGGCTGTAAAAAACTTTTTCTACCACCGCCTTAAAAGTTGACACTACACATCATAACCAATGTCAAAAGTTGACGTTTATCACATTTTTCATTATGCCATCGATACCAACCGTATCGATGTCCTAATGACTCTCATGTTCCGCACCTACGATCGTCGCTAACTTCAGGATGAGTAACTTCGACGTGCCCGATCAATTTCACGCCGATCTATTTGACAATTGACAAAATTAATTAATCAAAATTAACATATAAAAATATTTGTGTTTTTTTTAGGTAGGGGTCGTAGAAGAAATTTTATATGCAACACCTGAGTAAACTCGGTTTTATGACATTGGTGCGGATCTTTTCGCGCCTCGCTACGCTCGCCACGAAACTCCCGAACTCAAGTCATAAAACCGAACTTTACACACTTATGACAGAAATAACTATTAGTGACCACCGTATTTTAAAATTGTTCAAAAAAATTTTGCTATAAAAGCTGCCGAAGGAAAATGATATAGGATGTATAGACCTGTTTTAAACAACAAACTCAAAATCGCAAACAGATCGCTGGTTACAAAGCTCAGATCCCAAGATAACCTAATAACACTGGTTTGTGTAACTGTTGCTGTAAATAACTATGCCATGAATTTGTTAAATTGTAGAAGATATCGTAGTGTAACTCACAATCAATCAAAAACAAATCAGTTTTAATTTGGTCAATTGAAATGATATATACAAAAACCAAAGTCGTTACCTTTCCATGCATAAGCACCACATACATCGAAATATATTTAGCAAATTATTATATAAATATTATAAAATTGAATAATATAACTTACTATTTTACACACACACACTAATTAGTCCTAAATTATACTTTTTCATTAAGGTGTTAGCACTAATTTTATATAGTACATATGTATGTATGTAGCTACCTACAAATAGTAGACAAGAATATAATTCTGTATTGCACCAGTTTTTCAAATGTTTACATATTATCCTTTTTTTACTTCTATAATTTGATAATTAATTGTAATACAATAGGCTATTTATAAGCAACTCATAATTTTTAATTTCGGATTTAATAAAACTTGGTGAAACTAAGCGTTGAGAGAAAATATTTCACAGACAGTTTACCCCACTCTAATCCGGCATTCTAACCAATGTTCATCATTTAGACATTTTATAAATAAACAACTAATGTTGGTAATAATTCATCCGAATTTAACCCAGTCTGGAAGTTTTAATTGTAATATTTGCTTGTTAGTGTCTCATTTTCCCTAATCGATCATGTTTTAAATTAGTTAATCTTTCAATGAAGGAATAATAATGTAATAATTAAAATTCCATATTGTCTACTCCTTGTCTACCACTGCATACATACACAGAAATTCCTATTAAATAAAATAAATATAATAAAATTTTCTTCTGCTAGCTATGAAAACGATATATGGATACTGACTGATAATATCACCATATGTTGACCAATTCGGCCCCTCTATATTCGAAAAATAAATAGTAGAGTAATAATTATTGAGATATTAGGGTACCTATTGTAAGTTCTCATATTCAGTATTTGTAACATGTACAAGTTTTTGACATACCCTTGCGGCTATGGACGTGGTGGGTTTTTCCAACATATCCCACAACCATTTTTGATACTGCGAACACTTATCGTCTCCAAACTCCTCCTCGTCTCTTTGGCGTAGCGATTCCGCTTCCTTTCGCATTTCCTCGTGCACATGTTCCTTCCTCTGATGGTATTTATGCTGGCAACACGATTCCAAATATAGTTCATCCACGCCCCAGTACTCTAGATCATCACTGAAGGCGAGCACACACATTTCGTCTACGAGATGTAATTTGCCAGTTCGGTAGAAATTCAAAATCGAACTAAAGGACTTCGGGTGACGGTCGAAGAAATATTCGTTATCTATTAGAGAATAGTCGTCGCATAATTCACTGAGCGCTTCGTGAGTATTGCAATCTCTTAACCGTCCCAACCTAGTATGTGGTAAACGCTCCAATGTTCTCCACAGTACTTCATGTTTAACCCCGCCTACGTTGATACAAACC
The DNA here is from genome assembly GCA_031763485.1 of Osmoderma eremita. Taxonomy (NCBI): domain Eukaryota; kingdom Metazoa; phylum Arthropoda; class Insecta; order Coleoptera; family Scarabaeidae; genus Osmoderma; species Osmoderma eremita. Next base: position 314,434 of record JARFOC010000394.1, on the reverse strand, counting down.
CTTCGATTGAGCGCCTTGGAGCGCACGATCATAAAGGGTTCAGGTGGTAAGGACGACATCGACCTGGAGTAGGGTCTTTGGTATTGCAGAGGTAGGGGTGGAGGCATGGGAGGCATAGGCGGAGGCTGCTGTGTTGGTGGTGGAGAGATTTGTTGGGGATAGGAGGAAGTGCTGAGACGACCGTCACGACTTGAGGCGCCCGATTCAGCGCCGGCTGCTGGGTCCCACCGTACAACGAGACCATCGCTATCCCGATCGCCCACCATCGGCGGCTGCTGCAATGGGAAGGTGATGCTGTTCGCCGTGCTAATTGTAGGGCCTGGTTGAGCGCACCCTCATCCGCCACCTTTTTCGCATCCGCTTCTCTGAACCATTCTGATCTGAAAATGATACCAAACATTATGTTTGCAGCAACTGATGTTGGAGGAAATGCAGATAGCAATTTGATTCATAGAGAAAAGAGCACGGTCACAGGAAAAGTCATACAACGTAATAATTACGCAGAAATTTATTATGTTGTGCAATTGGTTATATAATTCTATAACGATTACCGTAATGTAAATAAGATTGCCTTTCCTTCAAGTATTAAAAAACATGAGTTTTGCTCATACGCAATCCGTAAAATTTAACGCATGCTGCAACCGATCTAAAAATCGATTACCGCAATGGAGATTCCAACCGTCGAGATCCTCCACAGATGCATAACACTCTTATCACTGCGCTATCCCGGCACTGCTATAGTACGCAATTGCATTGTTAAAGCTCCTCTCATTGATTCTAATGCTAATAGATGGGATCCAAGTAACGTGTGATGTGCACGCGAGCGCTTATTATCTTAACTTGTAATCATGGTTTCTTATAACCAAATCAATAGCTTCGCACTGTATAAATATTAAACATATTATCCTTTATTAAATTTATCTCAGTAGATGTAGCAAATAAATATGGAAATAAAAATAAAAACTTTAAAAGAGTGTAATCGAAAAATTCTTGCAGGTGCTCCAGAGTAGCTCATGCAACACGCTGTTTAGCAGCCTTGTTGGACATCGTCAGTTTGAAGTTCGTCATCATGAAGTTCGTTTATAAACGGTTATACAATTCATCATTATTAATATTGTAACGAAACCAATGGCAATGTGTAAACTATCTCTTAACAATCTGGAAGAAGCAGTTCATAATAATCAAAAATAACACGAGCTACGAACTTCTTGATAATAGATAAATGAGAATTTTTCACTAGTTCGTAAAACTTATTTATTTATGGTAGATGTACATTTCGCGTGCACATGGACGCATCATCAGTACGACTAACCGCTTCTTGTCAAAATTTACAGAGATCTAACACAAAAGGAAAAAACATGGTTTTCTGTAAACTAATGACATTATATATGGTCCTTATGTCGTATAGGGTGCCTGCTCGTTATTTATGGACGGCATTTAATCTAACAATGTATTATTTAAGGGTGACAAATCATATTTAATTGTTTATTTTTGTGTTCTTTCATGTGGATGGCTTCGTACATGTTTAGATACGGATTATTACTTTGTTTAAGGAGCTCAATCCCATCAGTATGTCCCGTGTTTAAAATGTGATCTGCTAGGGCTGATTTGTTAATGTCCTTGTTTTTAATGTAGGTTTTATGTTCTCTTAATCTGTTTTCTAAACCTCTAGTGGTTTGCCCTATATAACATGAATTACAAACCATACAATCAATTTTGTATATGCCTGATTTTTTAATTCTAGATGAAAAAGAATTATGAGGGTATAATGGTCACAGTAATTTAATTTCTCATAAAGGATGGAAAGTGATTTTTGAATATTTACAGGGTTTCTTTTCAATCGTGGTATTTAATGCGGTGTTTTTGGATAAGTAGTGTTTGTTTCCAAATTTATTATATATTTTTGTAATAAATTTTTTATGGTAGCCATTCATCTTTGCTATAGGATATATGTATGTAATTTTAGTTCTTATTTAAAATTAATTACAGACAACGGAAGGGAGAACAATGTATAGAATAAACTATTAAACGTTGATTTTTTGAACCCGTGATGTGTGAATGAGTCAGCATGGATGTAATTGTTTGTGTGGGTGTCTTTTCGGTAAATGTCAAAATCAAAAGAGTCCTATTATTTCTGGTAACTAAAATGTCTAGAAAGCTTATTTTCTTTTTCACGTTCGTGGGTAAATTTAATAGATGGATATTATCCATTTAAATAGTTAATAGAACACTCTACGTTAACATTTTCAGGAATAATAGCAAAAACATCGTCTACATGTCGATACCAATACATTGGAAAATTGTCAGTCTTCCTCTCTGCTTCCGTTTCTAGGTGATTTAGAAACCATTTATTACCAGTTCATAATACTATTACCAGTTCATAATACTTTCGAATGTGCATCGATCCTATGTTTGATTCTAATTGTTGAGATACTTTTATCTTCAAATAACTAAAGTGTGTTTATTTGGACATGTACTAAATGAACAAATCAGACCATGCGCCCACATACACCTCAGATGTTTATAGATCAAAATTTCCAATTTGCGAACTTGCAATCGGTAAGCTAATGGAATTTTCTATAGTATCAGTAAGAGAAACATGTAAATACAATTACCAAGTTGACTGCTCATAATGAGTATTAAAGTATACAAAACGTTACAATTCTAGCAGTTTTTGCGCACAACCATCAAACAAATACAAAATTTATTCATAAATTACCTTTCCACGTTTTACCTTGCAGATGTGTTAGTAATGAAATTTTTTATTTCAAAATCAAATTAAAGTCATTTCATGTTTTAAAAATATAAGTAAATGTATTTTTTAAACAATTTATTTAAGCTTCCATATGCAACATTTTCAATATTTAACAAAAGGGTAATGAACTATGAATATAGGTTTTCACACACTTATAAAACCATTACAAATGTTAACATGACTTACTATTGTACGACAATATAGACACGTTCAGCATATGACCCTAACATTAAAGTTCCTAGTGAATGAATCCGCATGAAACGATTTCTTTTTATAATGAATCGGGCCAGTAACTGAAACCTTGGCATTTCATCAAATAAGCAACAAGTTGCAGTTAAAACTTGTAGTAATAAACTCGGAGCATTTATGTATTTATTCACACCTTTTCTCCATTTCCGAAAAGTATATACAAAACATAAATTTCCACTTTTAAACTAGACATTTTAGGAAATTGTGATAATACTAACTGAAGAATTAGTATCACCTCTTTTTACCTATAGTTTTGTTTTACAAATAATCGCGCTAATATATTTAGCAATCCCCCATACACTTCACCTTCAAGCCTTTTACTTCCTGTAGTGTACAATTTTTCAATGTTCACATCTCAAACAAAATATCAATTTTATAGTGTATCACATCACTTTCAAATAAAGATACATCTGTACGTTTCGTAAAGAATATGAGGTTGTATTAGAGCTTTTGATTTGGCAGCTTAATTGGATAGCACAAAAATATTTATACGGAAGGAATAGAATACCTTTTACTATTTCAAAAGTTTGTATTCAAACAATAAGTGATAACGTTGTTCTTCAAAAAGTACAACTTCAATAACCTCGTAACTTGAACAGCGAATATGGGTATCCTAAACAAAGAATGTAGAAGAATGTCTTAGAAACTGCGACACATCGCTCACATTAACAAAATTTGAACTGATGATGTTTATGAAACCTCCCATATGGTTTCAGACCCATATCTAGTTTGTCATATCGTAATTTCAAATAAAATTCATTGGAATTTTATAATATAAAATTTTAATAAAAATAAAAATGTTCTCTACTTGTTCCAACAAAACCTTTCACTTCATTGACGAAGATATGTAATATTTGCCAACTTTTAATCAGTGCAAACCCACAAGACATATTTTCTGACAAGATACTTGTGATTTCTCTCTCAACTACTTGGTAGACACAATTTGCAAATAAAACTGTACCTAATATAAACAGTCATACAAGTCGCAAAAACGTGATAAATTTCTTGCTAGTTTACAAAAACCATTAGAAATAAACTACTAAAAGTTTAGATCATTCGCAACCATTTCTTTTATATTCGTAATGTATTGGCTATAAGATTGTTGGATATAAGTTATTGGAAGATATAAGTGTTTCCTAAGTACGTCCCAAAATGAGATTTCTACGAATATTTTAAAGACTAATGTTTGCATATCCATAAGTATATGGCCACAAATCCATATTGGACTAAAAATAAAAGCTAGTACACATTCTCCAACATTCAGTGTTTATTTTGTTTACAGTAGCTACTGCTTCAATTTGTTGGCTAGTGTTAAGTGCTAAATATGCGTAAATGCGAAATGATGTATAAAAATACCCTGGCCGCTGACAACTACCCAATCGCACTTTCTGAGTATTCACCACCGACTTTTCGAAACTGACACCTGGTACATTTGTTAAAAGTAGAGAGATTATTGGAAAACCTGTGGCCGTAAGAACACCAATTCTAGAGGGAAATGTACTCAATGTCACTGAATTTAATGTAGAAAACTGAGTAAAAGATTTTGACAGGAAAAAAGCTCTTCCACATCATATTCAGCGGCTACTAGCATTACTGCCACAAGATTTTCAACCGCGTATAGTGTTGCGCCAGTTGCTCCTCCAGGTGTTAGCTGATAATATTAAGTTCCCTTCAATAATGAAGTTTACTAATGAATCTAAAGTAAAGCCGGTCAAAACTCCGTGACCCCCGATGCAGTTTTGTCCAGTTTTGTAACAATAGTTGCGCTGCTCACAAATAAGGGGAGCTAATCCCCTCTCATTCAAATTTCACATCGTACATCCTATATATACAGGAGTAGAAAAGTTTGCCATCACATTCAAAGGTGTACCGACGGCCCGTAAACGGCAAAACACGTATCTGGACATGGTGGATGGGATGGCCAAATCATCTTTGCAATAATTTCCTTACGGACAAGATTTGCCGATTGGCATGCCTTACTGCTGCGGCGCAGTTTGGGGCAATGAACCATTGTCTAGCTTTGTACAGACCAGCAATAGTTGTGTTACTCACGAATAGAGGGATTAATTACCTCTCATTCGAATTTCACAAATTTAGAACAGTTGTTAGCTCGCTACATATTTTTTGTATCTTTGCTTATAAGTAATGATTGTTTTAATACAGGAAAAAAGTCAACTTGATTTATTTTTTTATGATTATTAGAATTATAATGTATTAACTAGTATAGCACACAATTACATTGCCAAAGCTCCTCCAATCGATTCTAATGTTAATGAATGGAATCCAAGTAACGTGTGACCTGGGAGGTGCAAGCGGGCGCTAATTACTAATCCCAACTTCTTATAGTCGACCACCTAAATCATGGTGTTCTGTAATCAGATCACTTGCTTTCGCACTGTGTATGCCATTTCAGAAATTTGCATAATAAATGCCAATCAAATGGAATATATAACATGAGAGTCAAATTGTAAATACGAGGGATGCCTAATTACTAAGGTACATTTGTGAGTTACAGATAGACTACTTTACATACATACATACGCTAAGTAAAAGCGTGAACTGTTAGCTAATTTTCAATATAGTCGCCGCCAAGGCTTCTGTAAACACTCTTCGTAAAAGGTGCCATCAAAATTCTTAAAATACTGATGTACCTCCTCTTGAACTTCGTCGTAGTCTTCAAACTTTTTCCCGACAAATGAGCTTTCAACGGCCCAAACAAATGACAATTAGAAGGAGCCAGGTCTGGACTCATCCGTTTTCGTTGTTGATGGTTTTTTTCGCACACCTTCGGGATCATCGGCCATAGCTATGCGTCCACTTTTGAACTGTTTACACCAAACTTTAACTTGTTTTCGACTTCTCCGTAAGTCTTCAGTATTTTTTAATGAATTTCGGTAACTGTTTCGTTATTTGCATGCAAAAAACGAATAACTGCTCTCACTTCAAACTTGGAGTATGTTTCGATCGGAACTGACATTGTGCGGCTGTCATTGCGCACGTTGTACTGAACTTAAGGCAAACATAGTAGCCACCTATGCAGTACATATGCACATCTAAAATGCATGTTTCAACCTGATCGGAGCGACGTAGGCGGTGTATCACACAGACGTACCTTAGCAACCGGATATCCCTCATAGAACTGTATCACTCTATAATATACATAATTACATGTATATATAGTTATATAAGTATAGTTATTTGAAGTTACACAAAGAATTACATTTAATTGCAATTATCACTACTAGCGGACGCGTTTCGTCTTGCGAAGTCTCTGGTAATTGCTTGTCTTTGAAATTGATGTATAGTATTGCATCATACTAAAAGGAGAAGTAGAAAGTAAATGCAAATAAACCAAATTTCAATGTGCTAATGACCAGGTAATCGTCCAGGAATAAAATTATCTTCAACTTACCGATTTAAACCTGCTTGGTGTACATGATGGTACTTTTACGACTCCTTATTACGCTTGGTTAAGTTCAGCCGCCTCAGCGGCATTTTTGACGAGCTAATCCCAATAAACTTTGATGGCTATTACGCCGCAGCGAGACCTCAATTTCTAATTCAAGATTAAAGTTATTTACTTGTACTGTTTAATTTATATACTCCAAGAAATAGTTACCTAGTCAAGAGACGTTTATTTTCGAAATGGGGGAAGTTAAGTTTTATAAGACTATTTTATTTTATTTTTACTGATATGTCTAAATAAATAATTGAAGAGAAATTACTAAGATAAGAGACATAACCGCTGGACAAAGAGAACTTTAACAATACTAAGGTTTTAAAATTTTAATCAGTTTAATCCCTAAATATGCAATTTAAATGCTAACTGGAATATATATGTATTGGTACAATATTCATTCAGATTTTTCGAAAAATATATAAAATCTTCCAATGAGTTCAAGTAAATGTAAACATCTCGGGAAAACCCTTCCCAGCTATTGAACAAGCCTATTGAGTGGAATAATTTGTTTATTTGTTTATTATGTAGCCTATTAGCTTCGCGCATAACAATTATTTCTAGCTCATACAACTTCATTACGGCCATTTACGAAACACCACAATTAATTTCTGGCACAAAGGCTAATAAACAGTATAAGTTCAACGAAATGTCCATAATTACGGTGTTCCTCAGAATTAGGCCAGTTTTTCATTAGATTCGTATTGATTCGTATTCTTTTCGTTTTCTATTGATTGACTGTATTCGATATTTATGGCATAAATTATCTGTTCAATTTGGGTAAGTATTGATGGAAGCATACATAACAAACATAATGCTTTTATCAAATACTATAGGTATTTCATCAAATTTTGTTTTGGTGAGGCATTAATCTTTGAATGAGTTTTTTGCATGTACTTACAACAATAACCAGTTTAGGGATAGGTGTAACAATGTACATAGCTATTATGATCTACCAGTCAAAATGTAACTAGGTAAAATATCACACCGTTGGAAAGTACTTCGCCACAGTATATTTAATTAATAAAAATTGGTGTGAAAATAACATATGCTAGTATAAAATCAATTATGTAATTGTATAGACAATGCGATGGCAGAAGCCGACTTATAGTGTTCAATAATTCATACGCAATCGATGTTGAATAGAAACAATATACCTAAAAATATTGTGTTTTAATAATTAAATGCAAAATAACTACAATTCCTTGTCCAAAGATGTATTTCAATGCCCAGTCTAGAAGGTCAATTCAGATAGTTCTCAAAGTCTACTTTATGCTAAGGCTCCATCCAATGTCTGCAAGGGCTCCGTGGATCATATAGTTATAGGAAAAATTAAATCAACGCAATTCGCATAGTGCGAAGTGGTCATGCGTTGTATGATTATGATTATTTCTTATCTTATTAACTATTACAAAGAGGGCGGCAGAGTTCACCCAATTCTGCATATCTAGAACTCGTAACGGCTTTTGAGATTTGTTCAATAATAAAACAAATAAAGAAAAATAAAGCACAAGATATCTACGGCATATCAGTGGATGTGTTGGAAATTGTCATGGCAGAATTGCACATCCTATAGCAGTTATTATTAATACATGCATGAGTGAAGGAACATATCCCAAGCAACTAAAAGTTTCAAAAGTTATATGGGGACAAATCTGTATCCATGCAACTATAAGCCATTATCCATAATACCCACTTTCTCCAAAAGCATTAAGATGGCGTTGAAAACTAGACTGTTACAATTTCGTCGTAGTTGCCAATGCAATATAGGTACGTGGTGAGAAGTCTGCCTTCGCTGGATGCGTACGCAAGCGAGCGGGCAGCGTTGATCGCAGATCGCAGTCAGTGTTAATCTGGCATGCATACTGGATTATTTCCCTTTACATTACTACTTCCCACTTGCGTATTTTTGATTTTCTTTACCTTACGTTAAAAATATTAACGTACACTAGTGCAGAAAAGGTACAAATGATTAAATGGTACTACTCTACTAGAGAGTAGTGCTCAAGAAGTAATTTTACCATTTACATTTGCATTCCCAAATAGGCCAGCTCCCACAGCACCGATAGTTTATATTATACATAAATTGAAGCCAACAGCTATGTTGCAAACTGTCAAACATCTGTTGAACAGAGTGAATGATCTAAAGCAAAAACAATAAGCGAAGAAAACGTGGTGAAGTTAATGTCTGTAGTGCAGTTGAAAATAGTTAACCATGTTCTCTATACAAATAGCTGAATAACTTGGATTGGAACATCACATTCACTATTTAGATTCATTATTCTTTGAGATTTGTTTATGGTTTCAACAGCGTATTTTTTGGCATACATGCAGTACCTACTTTCTCAATGCTTGGCGCTATGAACATACATTAGTAACTTATGGTACAAAACTGAATATTTTAGTAATCTAAAATTGGCATTTACTCTACTACTTATAGTACGATTTTATTTATTCAAATACACCACAAAGCATGTGCTTCGTAAAGCTTATTCAGCAACGTGCTTATTCAGCACGTGTCTAGTAGGCACTGCCTACTAGGGAGTTAATATGACGTTTTGCCGGAAAGAGCACACTACCGACTGCGGTATTCCTAACTGCCGGTATCACGAATCAGGCAAGTTGTATGATCTCGCAAAGTTCTAGCAATAGATCTAGCATCCAAGATGAAAAATTCCTATACTATGAATGTACCTGTTAATGGTTATATTGTCAACCGAAGCATAATGAAAATACAACTGATACAAGTGAAAACGAACTTTCCGCTTTACTTAAACTTCCCTCAGATACAAACTGTGTGCTTATGTTGTTTATTACTTTCTTTCCTCGTTCCTTTTCTTTGTTTCTTCTTTGTTGATAGTTAATTTTCTAATAAACTACATCTTACAAAAATTAACTAGAATTTATTAGAAAATTAAGTATATATATTGGAAAATTGTATTCTAAGCACACTGATTGATTATTGACCGATTTCCGTATGTACTTATGTTTATACTTGGAGTTTATACGTTATGTGAAGCGTTTCAGTACAACGGATATGCTATTATTCTACTTCACTTTATTTGAAGCGCTTCAGTAAAGTCCATCATAAAACTGCATTTCCATATCACTTAATTTTTAAAACGGACGGGGCCGGGGCTATTAACGGAAGTGAAGTAAAATATCTGAAGCGGGTGTAAAAGGAAAGCTACAATGTATAACAGTTTTACATTTCATTGAAATTTATTTATAGGTATAAGGATTTACGCTCATTTATTAAGCAAGTAGATTAATGCTAATGATTTAATCTAAGAAATATACATACAGAATAGAAAAATTACAGACAAAAATTATTATTTATGCCCAGAAAATATCCATCAGTCCCATAGCGCCTCTCTTTGGGGTATATTGGTTAGTAAATCGAATTTATGATATTAGGATGAACACCTGAACTTTATTTGTAAACACATCAGGTTTTTTGTTTACTATGCAATCAATGTAACTGTATCACATTTTTAAATAGCAATCTATGGTAACTGTTTATATTTTGCAAGTTTTGTAATAAAAACGCAGCTTTACAGTAAAGATTGTCTATATTAAATCACTCTTTCTTATTCTTTTATTAAAATTAATATAATTACATAGGGAATGTTAATTTAATTGCATTTCATAAGATTTAATTTTGTTCTAAATTGATTTTTAAATGAATGATCATCACGACAAAATCATTCACTTATCTATAATCGTTCGAACGATTTTTAAACGAACCCAAAACTGTGAACCTTTAGGATATATTTTACCCTTTAAATCTAAACACATACATATCTATGATTGCAATTTAATTTTTCTTTTTGAATATTCCCAGGAAAACATATACTTCTAATGGCACTTACCATTAAACTACATTCATACAATTGTAAATATTTCTTTAGTACCGGCACTTTATTGACTTTTTCTATTGACTAGAATTTATATGGGCCACAATAAATAACATTAACGTTGCAAATCACATCTCAGAATAACAACACGAGGAGTACCGCCTTTGAAGGCTATAAATCATTAAATTAGGTAAACGTTCACTGAAAGTTGATAGGAAAAGCAAACATCTTATTTATCACGGCATTAATCTCACGCTTATCAACTTCAAATAGAAAATAAAATTGATTGCATGCACCCACAGAATTCGTCGAAGGCATCTTTAATTAATCCCTGCCTATCGTTTATTTCAGCGACAGGTTCTAATGTATCTTCCTCTCACGTTGTCAAGATAAAATCAATTAGAAGAAGGAACAAGTAATGAAGTTCTGCCATGATGAAGCCGCTTGATAATCACTTCCATTCGTAAATTAAAATCGAACTATATGTAACCGCTAACACACAGAAAGTGCGCGTCAAATGGAAGTAACAGGTCCTGTAGTAGAATAATTCTTCACCTTAAACCTAAATAACATTCTTCTCTAAAGAAACTACAGAAACAACGCGATAGTATAGTTATCGATCAACCGAGCACTTACTCAGTTAATCGATAACACCAAATTGATATGAAACTTTATGAAGTTTTGTACAAGTACTCCCTTTCCCAGGTCTGCTCTTTACATATGCAATAGTATAAATGCGTGAGAAGATCTTCAAGCTCCTGAAATATCGTCATGGATATGACCTGAAGAAGTTCGTTAAACATCATACTCTCTTGCCTGTTTTTGTAACCTGCTGCGATTGCATGATAAAAGTATTAACTTTGCAAAACCCTCTTAAAAAATAATACCACGTAGCCCTTCTGACTTCCGGAAAATATTTAATTAAATATCAATTTAAAAAATTGGTACTTTATATCTGTCTTTTCTCTATCTTTATATTCTCCTAAACAATAAAATCCATAATATTTTTCTTTCTACATTGTGGATATTATGATACGAAAACATTCAACTCATTGGAACTATTAATGTATTCGGTATATTCAAATAATTGCACCACCTGTGTATTAACCGAAATTGAAACTACCGTGAGGACAAGAATTATTGTCCCTGTGATGTTACACCACTTTCCACAGCGCGTATATCAATACTTTCATAATTTCCATATCCGAAGTTGGTAACTTAGATATTTCTATTGGATATCTCCGAATAATGTCATAATTGTCAATTGTTACTCATAGTCCTATGTTAGGTGTGCTTTGTGTCAATTAATATTTTTAAGTTGGAGGTTAAAATCAGTATTTTTCAATACTATGGACTTACTCAGTGACCCATTGTGCAAATGAATTTGTTCAGCGGTATCCTGATGTAGTAATCGGTTATGAGAAATTAATTTGGCATATTCCCAGGATTTGCTGGAAGTGTTTGTAGGGACAGATGTTGCTGTAGAAGATGTATTGGACGTTAAAGCCTCGAACCCAGTCCTAAGCAACCCTTGCAACAACTTGTTCACGGCTAAAAGTATTCCGCATTAAACTGTTTATGAATAATTCAATTATTTTTCCTTGTTACCTATACCTAGGTTTATCATATGGAACTAGACGTACCAGTGTTAAACGGAAATTGTATTATCATTCGTACAAGGTGTATGTTGTGCAAGAGTTGCTCCCGCGCGATTTTGAAAACCGTGATTAGTACTGCCAATGGCTTGATTTATATTTAAGAAATGATGGTTTGTTGGATAAGAAACCAATAGGAGGAGCAGTTAATAACGCAACTGTTGAGCAATTAATTAGTGTATTCGATAATATGAAAAGAAGAGTGGATACTTGTAAATAACAACGGAATAACTTTGAAGTCCCTAGTGACAATGGTGACAGCAAAGCATGTTTCTCAATTGAAAGGTGTAACATTTGGTGTAAAATGTTCAGTGATTATGTAGTGACCAGTGTATTCCATATAACTAGATGGAGGACACAGTACAGGTTGTTGCAGTTACGTTTGTATCAATGCTATTGCCGGAAACTAGTGTAGGATCAGGATAATCAATTTTGCTCTCTCTAGATTGTATTAAATCCTGTGTACGTATACAGTTAAGATACATATGGATACATATTTTTGCAAATACAATAAGCTTCAATAAAAAAAACTAATATATTTTATAATGCAGAATTAGTTTTTAAGCCTGCCACACATATGAATGCCAATCACATTCGTGTTCGTATAGAACTGTTTCTTATGCACTCTTACTGTGGACTGTACCTATACCTATTCAGAGAAAGAAGATTTCTGCCAATAGCCGGCACGTACGTTCAAAAAATGAAGTATATAAAAATATATTTATATATTTTTTTAATATATTTTTTATGTACTTCATTTTTTGAATATACCTATTCCCTAACATTATTAGGTTTTGTGTATATTTCGCATGCATAGATACCGGAATTTGCACACAGTGCACTACACCACGCTAAATAGTGGCCGACAGTGCTTCAGACTAAAATCTAAGTTTAATATTTTCGAACATACCGCCCGCCTTTAGGTATATACTTCAGCATGACACAAGCTCTATTCGCCCGTGATCCACTGCAACGGTGGAGTATTCTCGTTATGCATGTACCATTTGTTTCGGACCTGTAGACCCTGTAGTTATTCACGACTCCAGGGTCTCCAAAATAGCTGCCATCTTGAGATTAGTTGTCGTTTTGTAAAAGTTAAATCTATTTCGGTGGGCTCGCGTAGTATGTCTTCAATTAGAAAATGGGAAGATACGTTAAGGTCTTTGGATTCAGATGAACATGGGGTTAAGGGTTTGGAGATCAATGCCATGATTCGATGCCATTCAGTAAGGTATACATCTGCTTAAAAGTAAGTATATAAGTCTGAATAGTACGGCGCAAGTGTCTTTTCCATAATAACCTCATTGTCTTGACTGTTGCCGTTTTGTGAAATACCATGGTAGATGATGTTTGGTTCCTATCTGGAATGTCGACTAGCAAAAATGGATTATTTATTCAATGTGAAGCCCCTCGTCCATCTTTGATAGTTGTAGGCTTAGCAAAAGAATCGCTAGCGGTGATCAAGTCATCTACATAGAAATCCCTTTAAAAGAGTGTTTGCAACACTTTCATCTACACTGTTGTTGGCTATCTCTTGCATGCCCCTTATTTCCAAGAATGAAGCTAATATGGTCCCGCATGTTACTGTGCTCGATTTGTAAGTTTTAATAACTTCATTTGATGGTTCTCGGCATAGAATCAACTGAAGATTCGCATCTTTCGTTGCCATTCTAACTTGGCGATACATCTTGGCTATATCCGACGTGAGTACATATCCGTGCTGTCTAAATCTAATTCACAAACTCGCGAAGTCGTCTTGTATTGTTAGGCCAATTCCGAGAATATCGTTTAAGGAAAACTCTGATGATGTTTTGCAAGATGCGTTAAAAACCACTCGTACTTTGGTAGTAACATTATCTTCTGTGACTACCGCGTTCTGGGGCAAATAATATGGCATGTCAACTTTTAAATCGTGTACGACTTATTCCATATGATCTAACGCAAGATATTCTGTCATGTATTGGCGCTTGAGATTGTCGTCTCTATATAATATCTTCTCTAATAACGAGAATCGTTTCATTACTGTTTGGTAAGAGTTGGTAATACCGTGGGGTCTAGCTTTTCAGTAATGATACTATAAATCGGCCATTCACATCATGTTGGTATGTATTTTTAAAATGCTCTTCATCAGTACGCTTTCCTTCTGTAGTAACATTACTTCTTTTCGATCTGTCCTCCAAGCACCAACACTTTATAAGCTGCACATCCATATCTGCGTTAGTTGTTGTGCAACAATCAATTTGTCTATTATTAATTGCACTCTTGCTGTGGACTGTACTTACGTCTAACTTTATTAGGTTTTGTGTATATTTCGCATGCGCTGAAACTTGAATTTATACACAGTACACTACACAACACTAAACACTGGCTTTCAGTGCACTAAACTAAAATCTCAAATATTTCCGAACAGGTGATGTATTTTCGTAGCACGGACAATTTTCCTGTATATGCATTCGCCAGCAACAAGTCTCATTCGCATATGTAACTACGTTATTTTATATTTTGTAATCATTTAGCCAAGAACAATACGTTAATAACAAATACGCGAAAATGTAACCTCATCCGCAATTTAAGCGTTAATGTCAGAAATGTTTTAAAGCCAAAACAACGAAAAGTTATAAGAGTAGACCCGTCATATTGCTAAAGCGTAACGCCCTAGAATCAATTTTTAAAAGCGGCATTTATCCGCGAAGCGGTACACCAACGAAACTTTCAGTCTACAGCATCCGAGTAAATATTCGATGGAAAAATTGTGTTCGGTTTCCTTCTATATTTCAGATAGCAGAAGCTTTAAAGTTGAGCGGAATAGGCAGGGGACATACGACGACGGGTTCCGGGTAGATAGGGTAACAGCCATCTCCTCTCGCTCTCTTCCTCTCATTCTCTCTTTCCCTGTCCTGCGTAAAGATAAAGGTCAAAGGTAAGAGTTTGGAAACGGATGCGGCTTTCACGAGTTCCTGTTCCCTAAAAGCGGTAAAAGGTCATATTAAGATGAAGGCAAACAGTTACAATATATATGTACGCACTTTGTTTTGATTCCCGACCGTATGTTAAAAAAATTTAAAATAATATTACCGTGCCTTAAAATACACAGAATTGATTAATCAATGACTATGTATACTTATAGCAACAACGATTCTCCTTAAAACATTATTGAAAACTCAGGTTCAACTATAACAATTGTAACTATGTAACATATTGTAGATAGCAATGATTAAATACGAAGGACTAACATTGTTATGATAATTTGGTTTAAAAGATTCTGCTGTTTATAATCGATAAGTGTTTCTATATAAGTTGTTGCTTATAATATTTTCTAGGAATTTAAGTCGAATTTTGGACAGCAGCTAGCTGATTTCTTTAAATGCGTTTCAGGGATAAGTAGACTGCCACGTTGTGGATTACAATATAGTTCTGTATTTTGAGTACTACCATATTATTAATACTTGAATGTTATTGAAACAGATAAGCAAATAACCATCATGAAAATGGTATTTTATCCTATAACAATAATCTCTCTGACTTCTATTATTACCTCTTTACATAATATAATATTCTTCGCAGTAAATTGGAATTCCAGCGTATAATGCATGCTAATCTTGAGCTAGTAATTGCTATAATACTAAAAAATAAAATCAAAACACTAACTTTTTTGAATAAACAAATTTATTCAACATAAACAATATCCTCCCATTGAGTAGTCATGTACGCAGCGATCATTTTCATTTTTAAATATATGCAAGATTGATTTTCTTTGGAATATATAGGACAATTAGTGATCGTAACTGGTAATGAATCAACACTGTCCAAATAAATTGATAATAGCATATTAAAGAACGATTGTCATAAGTGTCCAAGTTTTAGGGCTAATGGTCCAGTGTGTAACGGTACTCTTACAATAATAAATAAATCAATTTGGCTACCATGAGTACTCTATTGTATAATTGTCTCAGGTCGCGCAGTTCTGGCAAAGTAATTCATGTACCATG
>JARFOC010000394.1:273930-298372 GCA_031763485.1 Osmoderma eremita | reverse complement strand
TTAACTAAGTCAAGGAACATAATTCAGCTCGTAAGTTCACAGAGGAATAATGTAAAATTGTTTTAAATACATGTCAAAATTCCAATTATTTAAAATTAATCTTATTGAGGCACCTTTATGTATATGCGGCGAAAAATATGCGTGCTTGAATCACATATTTCTCGTTTGTCCGTCACGCAGTAACCGTATCAATAATAAATATAATTTTCTAATTTCAGAATCCATTCCGCTCCCCAAAAATATTGTATGTCTTTTGAGCCTTAATAAGAAAAATACATGCGACAACCTTATTAATTTTGTAAAAAAAAGAGAAACTTGAAATATAAAAGCCCGTCTGTATATTCCTTCTGCCTGTGACCCCTTTGTAGTTAACTCATGTATCGGTGGCCTTGTTTAGTAATGGCACATGGGCTATGATCCCGAAAGCAAAGAAAATGCCCATTTGCGTTCAGATGTTTGAAAAATTTGCGCGTTGCTATGAATCCACTTGACACATTCCAAAAAAATGATCTATTTAAGCTTGATATGATTAATTACACAACCATCATATGCGGGTTTTTACTTTGCAACTTGCGATGGGGAAAATTAGAGCTGATAACGATATCGGTAACAATATATATAAGCTTCATTTGATTGACTTTTCCTTAATACCCTAACCCCAGTGAAAGGACCTATCGATTAAGGATGATACTATAAAAACCACAACTACCAACAACAAATAGCACGCTTTCTAAGCGGATCAAATTTTCGGATCAACCTTACATTCAGGAAAAATGTCAATACACCCGTTACAGCTGGCGGGTGTCTGTTTTGTGATGCTCACCTTTGAGAGTTCGTTCGACAATAACTAAGCAGATGGATTGCTTCAGTGGGTTGTTAATAGGGCAAAGTTCACTAAATAAAATTTTTCCATCTTGTAGACAGCTATTAGCCAGCTTATCGGAGCTCTCGTGTATTCTTATACTAGCAAGATTTATAGGGTTTTTTTAACAATAGCAAAGAAAACAACGACATTCTTTAAAAAAAAACATAAAATATCACAAATCAATACATCTTGATATATTTATACAGACTTCATTCATTTTCAAGGGCACGTTTAGAAGACAAAGAAGCTCTTAAGATTTCAATATTAAACCCTTAGAGAATCAATAAACCAGTGTATATCCATTATTTCCTTGTACAGTTTACAAAAGAAATTCTTCTCTTTCAGCAATCCTTTAAAAGATTTAAATAACTAATAACTAATATAGATGACCAAAGCACGTCTTTGAAAGACTTACTATGTAAATTATGTTAACACATACTGTAAATAAAGTTTTATATGTTTAATCAACCGAGATACGTATACAACCTTTTTAAATGTCTAAATACAAATAAATACAATGTCTGAATGATTTTCTCTCCAACTTTGGACAGAGTTATTGAAAATTTATTCACTCGATATTGGTTTCAATCCTTAGTTTTACCTTTTCATAACTAGTGTACGACATTTAATGACCTGGTGTAAGTGCACCTACTCTTTTATGTTTTTCCCTAACTATATCAGAAAAAAAAACTGATACCCGTAGAATTTATCACTCTTTCGATCTTATTTCAGCATAAAGCAGGTCAATGAAATATGTGAACACTTAGTGTACTTATAGCAAAAGCCATATAATCAATGTTAATTTATGTATTATAGGAATTCAATTTTCTTTCTACAGTACAAGGATATTCTTAAACAATATTATGCATGTTGGCATAAAATTATGCTGTTATGTATTTGCAACGCCATCTTAATAACTGATAATTTCTATTATACGCACGTAAAAATTCAATTAGCCGTGAAAGTAGGCACATTATGTTACTGGAGGCGACTATTACAAACTTTATGTATCGCGTATGACTTGGAGTTTAATTATACCCCGCTAAAATGTCAGTAACCAGCAGAGTGTGTTTCTGACATTTCACAATTCACAAGTGGGTAGGCCACTGAATTTACCTTCTACGAACTGTTCTTCATAATAAAGTGGAGATTTGATTGTCACTTACCAAAAGTTATGAACCGTGAAATGCTTATAATACACTTGATTCGTAATCATTTTATACGGATTGTGCGAAATATATAAATACAAAGCTGGAATTTTTCCAAACGGACTATGAGACAAGCTTAGACGTGCATCTTGAACCTGAAATAATTACACTTCCATCCAATCTTACTATGTTAACAGCCGGTCATCCTTAACACTATTCTTTTGAGCGACAACTGAATCGTGACATTTGCATTTCTAAGCAGTTTCTTTCTAAAGAATTAGCATGACTTTTGAAAATTATTTCAGGAAAATGTATTATTATTATTATTAAAAATAAGATCTTTTAAATAGATCTTTATATATTTGCCCACATCGGATTTATCGTACCCTTCCCCGCAATAACACGATTAGGAAAAGTGTTTTCCAAAAGCTCCATTACCAATCTGGTGTTATGCGCGGGACAACCATCTTGCAATAACCAAATTGCATCAAAATCCGGGTTAAGTTGACGAACAGCGGGCATAATTTGCGTTCGCAACAAATCCAAATATTTCATTCCACTCGTCGATAACAAATGGTCCTATAATGTTATCACCCAAGATACCCGCCGAAACGTTTTTCGGTGTACCAAGTTCTTACATTACGCTCCAGATGTTGATTTTCTCGAGACTAATATCGCACGACTATTATGCTCGCCATGACGTCGAAAGGAGGACTCGTCGAAAAACAAAATATTTTTTATAAAATATTTGTCTTCGTTAGCCCTTTCGACCACGGATGCACAAAACTCTATTCTTGCAAAATTGTCCTCTGAAAAAATCTCCTGGCACTTTTGAACTTTATAACATTTGTTGTTGCGTTTCAGAATAACTTTAACTGTAATTTGCCGGCTCCATTTCAACCAACGAACAAACCGTCACTTTTCTCTGCTCCCGTTCGGAAGATATTAGACGGATTTCAGCAACATGGTGTATTCGAAATCGACGATCACTCTTAGAACTTTGGGTGCGCTTAGACAGTTACAAAATGATAGCGTTGCGCGCTACCAGGCTGCCCAGCGGGGATAAATGCAAGTATGCCAAATCGCTCTACGTACAATATACCTCGCACCCCGCTGAGAGCTGACCATACGTGTATATAATATATGTAGGTACATATTGTTAAGATGTTGACCTTTACACAGATGGTATAAGTGGTTGCGGATAAGTAAATAAGTGTCTAAGATATTGTAGAAAGGCTAATAACAAGTTACGTTATACATAATGCCTTGACGAAAAGTTCATAACGGCGATACTGTTATCTTACAAAAATTTCGAAAACAGTGGATCCATTTTAAGAACTTCATATATCATTTCTTCATTTTCTTCTTCTCTCTCCCCCTCCATCTGACCAGACGTCGGATTTGGGCCTTCTTCCCTCCTGGGCCCTCTTCCACCTGGCTTTCCTATTCCCGTTCATCATACTCATCTCCATCGTCTTCTCTTTTCTTTGTCCTACCTCTACTATTTGTTGTATTCATCTTCTTCGTGACCTGCTCCTTCGTTGTATTCCTTACTTCATCTTTATTATTGAGCTTGGTTCCATCCACATAATATGCGCTTACCAGTTCTGTTGTCGCTTTGTTTTAATGTTTCCCTCATTGTTTCGTTTCTTATTCTATCTCTTTTTGTCTTCCCTTCTATTTTTCTCAAACGTCTCCCATTGCATCTTGCTACTGTCTTTCTTTTGTAATGTAATAACAATAACTCGCTGGTATATATCATAGTCGGTAGTATTATGGTACTTTACGCTCGTAGCTTTGTTTCCTGCCTTAATCCTCTCTCTCCTAATATATTTTTAACGCATGGTATAATCCGTTTGAGTTTCTCGCTCTATTTGCCAATCCCAGGTCTATTCTTCCATTCTCTGTAAATATGCTTCACAGGTATTCATATATTGTTACTACTTCTAGTTCAGTTCCCGGGCATTTGATTCTTGCTTCGTTGTTTTTTCTTCAATTTATTACCAATACCTTTCTCTCTCCAGTTCCATTTTTAATTGTTCCATTCGTTCTGTACACAGGTTTATTATTCTTTGCATCATTTCTGTCGACTCTGCAATCAACACAATATCATCCGCGTATATCAGTACTTCTACTTTTACTGGTTGTAATTCGTAGTATTCTGTTACCGTTTCTTGTTCTTCTGTTCATGCT
The DNA here is from genome assembly GCA_031763485.1 of Osmoderma eremita. NCBI lineage: Eukaryota > Metazoa > Arthropoda > Insecta > Coleoptera > Scarabaeidae > Osmoderma > Osmoderma eremita. The sequence goes on along the minus strand of JARFOC010000394.1, from coordinate 294,166 downwards.
CTGGTTCTCCTCATTAACTCGTACTAAGTATTAGGTATGAATAGCAATAGACTGAGACTGCCCCTTTGTTTGATGCCTTTTTCCATTCCAATTCTTCTGATATTTCTCCTGCTATTTGGAACTTTCCCGTTACATTTTCATAAGAGCTTATATGTATCATCATTACATGAAGAAAAAAACATACTAGTGAATGAAGATTAAGTTTTACCAAGCAAGAGATACATACATCAACATGTGTGTATCTTTTGCTACAGGGTTAGGGCAATTTTTTTTTTTTTGGGAGCATTATAGGGCCTCTTCTAGGTGACTTTAAAATTTTTAATTGTTCCTCTGTGGATATATCCGGTAATTGTAATATACTCAATCCAAAAATGATCCCCATCATATTCCTTGCCGATACTTGCATCCGTGCTTTCTTAGGTGAGGGAGATCTTTTGTGCATCCAATGCATTAAATTTTGTTTTGTTGGGGGATCCCAGCGGAGCACTCAGATTTGGTCTGTTAAAATTTTGCAAGGAAGGCCTTGATCACGAGCTAAAGTCGCTAACTTTTCTTCGCAAATTTCGTGCTTGCACCAATTTTGATCTGGAATCAGAATTTTCGAAATCGCGCTGCCACAATACTCATCGCTAAGTCCTCATGCAAAACTATGGAAACCGATTCTTTTTTCTTCGGTCCTTGCCTCCGTAGATCGTCCACTTTTCGGGACATCTCGAATGAATTCCCTACCCCATATGAGCCTCTTTGACTAGAATTTTATTTAAAAATATAATGGAGAATTCTCACCATATACATGATTACCTCCTTTTGTTAAACTTTATCACGCTTAATATGGTCTAGCTTTAAATCACGCATTTTCGCACATTTACAGCTGCACAGAAACCACAAAAATGATTTGATTTAAACACAACTGGACAGAAAGTCATTAAAAAGTTGCAAAAACTTGATAGTAAACAACAGTTTTCATGGCTTGGTAGATTTCATTTTAATCCCCCCTCATAAGTACTATTGAAACAAAATTTCAGTGAATCCTTTTCCTCTTCTGTCCTAAATGGTCGGCAACGACACAGAAAAAAAAAGTATGGAAATGTTAACAGTGTACTCGCTTTTAACACGAATCGCCATGCAAGCAGCCGAAAATGCGTCAAACAACTTGAACTATTTTTTAGGGAAATGAATGATTTTGAGCTTAAAACCTGAACTTTTTTTAGAAACTATATTATTTTACTGTTAGACAAATTATTTTAAAGCATCTTTATTAGTTTCGCGTTTTATATTCCGCCTGGAAAGTTGTGAATTCGGGTATATGGTAATATGGGATAGACCTAGCGAGCTCCTAATGTTAAAAAGAGTCAGCGCAAAAGTAAGAATTATGCGAGCTGGTGCACTTCACATACGCATGTGCGCCGGAAAGTTGCAGGAGATTGGGCCTGTTAAATACACTTATTCGTCACGTATTGAAGATGTGAAAATTCTTCGTTCTTCCTAAAGTGTCCCCCTTCGATTAAAAATTGACGTGTTTCAACAATTTTATAAAAAAAAAGATCTTCATTCCTCAATGTTCACTGTATTTTCTTTAACGTAACGTAAAAAGCTAATTTCTCTAAAACCAAAACGGCCGATTTTCATAAAGTTATACATCGTTGTATTGAAAATTACATAAGCTTTTAAATGAGGTATCACTCCACCCCTCGTGCAATTTAAAATATCTTAGGCTACAAGGTATGAACATCATTTGTTTTCCAAATGTTTTCCCACAAGCTGACGTTTCTCAGCTATTTTCTATCAAAGAAAGTATTGTTTCTTTAATATTTGGGGTGTGTTATTCGTGGACACGCTGTATTTGTGCGGTGTGAGGCGTTTTTCAGTATTTTATTAAGTCTTTAGTGAATTAAGTGATGCAATTCCAAAAACGGGCCTACTGTTTTTAAATGTTGCCTCAATTATTCTACTAGGTACTCAAAGTACGGATGTTCATGAAATAACTTCAAGTTAACAATCATACCATTTATAATACGTACCTAATCATGTCAGCCCACTTGAAAGTGAAAATTTATAGGTTCACGTGGATTTTTATTTTTATACCACCAATAATGTGTACTCTTGTTATCGTTATCACAACATGATTCGTAATGACTCCTCAACTCCATAATTTTCCAAACCACCAGCAACCGCACAATATAGCTTTACCACCGATCATAATGCCGAAAATTTTAAATAAATTAGTCTTATACTTTGTTCACCGAACAGATGGAGTGATCACGTGATGATCATGCATCGTTTACGTGCAAAGCCGGTTTTTCACTGGAAAACAAAAAAATTGTTATTTTCATGACTGTTTGTAACCTATCTCGGAAATATATTCGTCTTTATAATGAAAAGTAAACTTTCATTTTATGTTTTTGTTGTCTATTGCAATCTGATTTTTATTTTAAGTTGAAGCAAATAAATAATAAAGTATAAGATGGCGTAGGTGGAAAAATAAAATATTGAAGAGTGATCGGCACAAAAGAACAGTATTTAATATCTTATTAAGAAAGTACTTGTGCCGTAACAAAAAGAAATCACAGGTTTTATTTTATTTATAAGATGTTATTATGGATGTACTTATGCTTATGAAAAAATGATTAATAAAAATCATGTGATTAGCCACCTTTAAAATTCCAACACTACAAAAAAAGACAACACCAAAAAGTGTACTCAACGTTCTGTATATTCTACATTTATTATAAATACAAAGTGTATTGACACTGTTTTACTTTGCCCGTTATATTTTGTGTGCCAATACAGCTTTAAAAAAAGACACAAAAATAGATTATGGACGAAAAAGACGAGATCCAAACAGAAATGAATAAATACACGACGCCGCAGAGGAATAAAGGGGTTGTGTTGTGGTTATGTTTTATTATAAGTATATAAACATGCCCATCTTTGGTATGTAATACAGCCATATTATTATACATTTTTTTATACATTTTAAATCAATGAATTTCATTTATTATTATCTTTCTGTCCTATTTTAGCAGTGCAATTGTTATCTTTATTTTTAGCAAGAAATAGAAATTAGATCTTAGAACTTATGATGATATTTTCACCCTTATTTAAACAGTCTATAGCATCATTCGAATAATCGCTTCTTGGATTTTGAATACGATTTTTTTTTTAATTTACATCGTTTGCAATGGACTTTTCGGGAGTTCTTACCAACCAATAGAAAACTTAGTTTTCGTATCACGCATTGATCACGTATTTTTGTATTTCATCTGTTCGGTGAATAAAATACATATAGAGTGATAAAATGCTCCTTTATCCAGGCATACCACATTCTTTAACCATATCTTTCAAAAAAAAAAAACACAAATTATTGTAAGTGAAACAGAAAAACGAAGCCATAAGACATTGTTGTGTGTGCTGTAAGAACGCTAAAAACAACATCTTGGGTCGGGCACGCAGTTTGAAAAAGCAATTTTCGTACGTAATTGTGAAGTTGTAAGCGGGAAGCGGAACGAACTCATTATTCCGATAAATCGATCTAAATTCTAGGTATAATAGATTTATGAAATTCTGTATTTTCACATGACGAATTCGTTATTTACTGGAAACCGCTTGGTAAACTTCCAACAAACGCAAAAACTACAAAGTCAATGTGAAACAATAGGCACCCAAATTTTATACTGTCACGAACGTTTCACCGCATAAAATACACCGTTTTGTTTTAATTAAATCAAAACGTAAAATACGTTACGTTAGTTAAACGTTAAGTTAGTTAAACTATGTAAAACTTATACATCTTTTATTATAGTTAATCTAGTATTTGTTATATTATATTTCCTTCTTCTTCTTCTACTTCCCTTATCCTCTTACCCCCCTAGGGTGTCGGATTGGAGGTCCAATTTTTCTATACTGCACCATTCTTCGCGAGCCTTTTCATCTCTATCATTGATTTGCCTCTACTGATACCCATTTCTTTAACCTTTTGCATCCACTTCTTTCTGGATCGTCCTCTTTTTCTTTCCTGCTCTCCTCCTGATTCCGTTACCTTTCTTCTTCCTTTCTTATTAAATGGCCAAACCATCCTAGCAGTTTCCTCTCCATAACTTCCACTATTCCCTCTTGCTTCAGTAAGTCCCTTATTTTTCATGTGATATTCTATCATTTCTGGTCTTTCCCTCGATTTTTCTTAAGAACATCATTTCCATCGCATTCAATTTCCTTTCATGCTATTTATTTGTTGTCCAAGTTTCACTTGCATACGTTAATGTATGTAGGTCTCGCTATTGTGTTGTATACCATTTTTTTATCAATTTTTGTTTTGTCTAATATTGTTTTGTTAATTGCATAATAGATATTTTTTGTCTTCTGTATTCTATGGCTATGTTCGTTTCTATTCTTCCGCCCTCTGTTATTATTAAACCCAACCCAAGTATTCAAGTGCAATTACAATTTCAATGGTGTCTCCGGCTATTTCTATCTTTCTCATCTTTTCGTTATGTTTGTTTTTACTATCATAATTTTTCGAGTTTATCATCATTCCCATATTTTCTATCTCCTCTTTCAATATTCCTTTCACTTTTGCATATGTATGCATCTGCTATTAGGGCAATGTCGTCCGCATATGATAAGCTCTCTATTTTTATTGATGTTAGATCCTATATGGTTCTCTAAATACTGTGTTCTAGTTTTAATACTATTTAATATTTTATTCATTAATGTTATAAACAGAAGCGGGTTTAGACTATCTCTTTGTTTAATTCCTGCTGTCGTCTTAAATATACTGGACGTCTCTCCATTCATCTGTACTTTTCCTTTTACATTCAGGTATGCAGTTTTTATAGTTCTAATTAATTTTTCAGGTGTCTACAGTTCCCTTAGGTAGTTCCATTTGTGAGCTCTGTTGATAGTGTCAAACGCTGTTTTTAAATCTATGAACACTACAAACACCTCCTATCCTCTTTTTATTGCCCTTTCTGATAAACTTCTGATTATGTGGATATTGTATGTTGTTTGCTTTCCCTCTCTGTATGCCGCTTGTTCATCTGCTAATTTGTGTCGAATACACTTTAGAAGTATCTTCTTTATATTTCCTTAAAAAACATTAGAAGTGGAACAAAAATAAATTTATGCTATTAAAAGTTCTGTTATTCACACAAACTTTGGTTATTTACCTACTTGGTCTTAGAGCAATGCAAGGTATTTTAGGTTTAACTAAATATGTATTCTATATAAATTCTGTTGTATGAATTTTTCGAATTTAAAGTTGCGAAACTTAGTGGTAGCTGCTCCAAACAATGTTACTGCGGAAACATTAAATTTTTAAATGAGCATGTACTACAAAGATAGCTCGAATATTCGACGTTCAGCTTGCACTAATAGCACGACTCCATCTACTATAAAAAAATTATCTCCGTCTAGTTGCTATTTTAATTCATCGATTCGTTCTAATATTAAAAGGGTGTGTTGGTATTTATACCCATCAAGCATGAATGCTAGCTTAAAGGTTTTAAAAACTAGGATATCAATGGTTTCGAATGAGAACGATAAAATGTACGAGGGATGTCCGGTTACTGAGGTAAACTTGCACGCATTTTAGATGTGCATATGTACTGCATAGATGGCTATTGTCATTGCCTTAGGTTCAGTACAACGTGTGCAGTGATAGCCGCACAATGTCAGTTCCAGTACTCAAGTGCAAGCATGTTTCATTATTTGCATACAGGCGTCAGTCGAAGATAAGTTAGTGTTTGGTGCAAATAGTTCAAAAGTGGACGCACAGCTCTGAACGATGATCCCGAAGATTTGCGAAAAAAACTATCAACAACGAAAACGGATGAGAATCTATTAAAAGTCGATACGCTGCTTCGAGAAGATCGTCGGTTGAAAATTACTCTACTGACCGGCATTCCTAAAAGCCCTGTTAGTGAAATCATATATGAATTAGGCCATCGCAAAATTGTCCGCGATATGGGTACCAGAACTGTGGACCAACCACCACAAAATGCAACGAATGGCGGCGGCAATTAAGCTTTTAACGCGCTATCGTCAGCAAAACGGATTTCTAGAGTCTATACACCATAGCCCCGAATCAAAAAAAAACTCGATGACGTGGAAGCATCCGAGTTTACCAACACCGAAAAAATTCAAACTTTAGCAGTCTAAAGAATAGCCTGCTGGCATCTGGGATATGCAAGGCATAGAGTTTTTACCACCGAAAGCGACAATCAACAGTGATATTTATTGTCAAATTCTCGAAAAACTACACAAAGGCATTCGGCAGAATAGAAGAGGAAGGTTGACGAAAGGAATCAGGTTGTTGCATGACAACACAAGGCCGCACATCTCAAATCAGACGAAGGCCTGGCTTCAGAAACACAATTGGGAAGTTATTGTCCGCACCATAGTCCAGACCTGATGCCTTCTGATTTTCATTTGCTTTATCCGTTGAAAGCTCATTTGTCGGGTAAAAGGTTCGAAGACGACGACGAAGTTCAAGAGGAAGAACGGCAGTATTTTATAAATTTGGATAGCACCTTTTACGAAGAGAGTTTACAAAAGCTTGTGCCTCGCTGGGTTAAGTTCCTTAACGTTGGCGACGATTATCTTCAAAAGTAGCTACCAGTTAAATAAAGTAGTCTGTCTATAATTCACAAATGTACCTTAGTAACAGGACATCTCTCGTATTTTACCAAACTTTATATAGCACAACGATGTAGCTACCCTTTTTTGCTTTTTTAGTAAGGGCTTTGTATTAGAAACACATATCGCGTTTAGGTAACAAACGAAACGTACACGCTTTGTAGGTAAATAAAGATGCATGTTTTCATTATTTGCCAACTCAGGTTGTTTGCGCGATCAATGCCCTATTGTAGTTCAGTACGTACTATCAGCACAAACTTTACCATAACAATAATGGAATAAACTAAGCTACTGCAAAAACTTTGTAATAAGATAATACTAATGGCCAAAATTTCACATCACGTATACTATCGTTTTCAATTTATTTTTTTACTACTCTGGTTTTTAACATGAAGAGAATGTGCTATTTTGGTACAGCACAAAAGAAGTGCGACACCGATAGAAGATCCACTCGCAGTTAAATTTACACGAGGATGGGTGCGTGACTTTACAATAGCATTTAACTCTTATATTTCACGCCCAACCAATCATTTTGCTAGCTAACATATTTATTATTTATTATTACAGAATTTTCTCCTTATACACATACGTACAATACAGTACTCTAGCAACATTTCGGAACGAGAGGTATACTACGGTGGATATCTTTTATGACACAGTTCCGTCACAAAATGGTGGCCAATAACTAATTACGTACCTATCGGGTGCCGTAAGAAGTGCCATTTCAAAAATACTAGTAGTACTCGTAGTACTCGTAGTACTAATTTAGCTCATTTTACTTGATTGATATTGTTCAATGGAGTTCTCGTTTGTTATGCCCTTCAACACATTTTTTGTCTCTTTTGCCGCCAATGTAGTAGATCGTCTAGTCAGTATACGTTTAATACTGTAATGTGCAATTCTGAGGTTTTCCATTACATCTTTGTTTAAATGCCATTTCTAAACATTTAAATACAACAGAGTGCCTACCAATCATATTTAAAAAATCAATTTTTTGTCTATATGTTTTTTGTGCGAATTTTATATATTCATGTGATCTCCTCGAACGCCCGTGAACCGCACAGAATCATCTGCTAATAAGAAATATTTACCTAAATATAATTTCTTCCATTTAACGAAACCTCTATTTTTAATTAGGAAAACATGGAAACTTTGGTTCAAGATTTCTATGTACGAGTAAGTCTGGCAGTCGCGTCCGACATTCTGTACCAGCTAGTTGCTTGAACGGATTACTAATAAATTACATTAATGTAATCATTTCTGGTGATGCGGTGCCATCGCACAGGTATGTGTTTTGTTCACCCTGTATCTGTGGCTACATAGGTCGATGATTGAGTTATAGTTGAAAGATTTGCAATGCAAAATTAAAATTTAATGAGCCAATAATATAATGTAATAATAATGCATATTTTTTAGTACGTGAATATGCATGCATCGAATACGTCAATATAAATTGTAAATAAAGAAATTATAATATTTTAACGTTGTTAATGTTCATATGCAATCATTATTTATATAATTATTGTAAAACAATTAAACATTTAATAAATATATGCGATGGCGTTTTGTCTGTTCCCGGTTTTAATTTCTATTTACAGTGTCGGCTATGTTGTGATTTAATTATAAATTATTCTCTGTTCTTGTACTATAACCTTTTCAAAACCTCAGGCTGCGATTTCCTGTCAATCAGAAACTCAGCTTTCAACTTCCCGTCACTCGGAAGCTCCAGCTTCTACTTCAATCAGAATCTAGGCCTTATAATTCCCAATTCGATTCAGCTTTGAGTTTCTCGGTGTCTCCCAGAGCTATTACCACCTTCTGGCGATTTAAAACGAAGAACTACTACACGACGACGAAAAACGGAATGAAGTGAAATTTTAACAAATTCATCACACATGCTAAGAACGAAACAAAATGCTAAAATATCTTGCGAAATCTTGCAATTTTGTTGACAAAAATATTTTGCCTTAAATTTATTATGGCTTTATTTATAAAATACAAATAATAGGATACGGTGGCTTAAAATAGTAAAAATAAAAAATTAAAAATACCCTTACCACCTCGATGAGTGAAGAACTCCGGATACGTAACTTAGTTGCCGAAATACGTATCCGGAACTCTTCACTCATCGAGGTGGTAAGGGCATTTTTTGTGGCTTTATTTGTAGCTAAAATGTTTCAAATTATATTTTAAAAATTACTTATGAGATTATCCTGTATTTAGAAAAAAAACCCTTAACGTGGCGGTACTACAGGATTTTATCAATAGAATTTAAGACTATTTATAGAGGTAAACTAACTTTATAATATAACTTGAAGGATGCTAAATAGAGTCAAAACTGATGTTGGCACAACTAAAATAAAGTTAACCAAATGGAGAATAAATGACGAGTATCATGCGCTCTGGGGTGTTGATAAATCGTAGATATGGCTCATTTACTAACTTATTCCACGTGTCCACACAAGCATACCCTGGAGGATTTTTCGTAAGTAAACACAAAGGAAATTGAAGTCTTCCTATACCGGCCACAAAAGCTATAATTTGATCCAGACACAAGAAAGACAGAAAGGAGACATTTCGTTTACATAGAAATGTTTTTCTTATATAATTTATTAAATAAATTTCCTTTTTTATCATAATTCATAATCCAATGTGAGTTTGGGTGGACACGTAAAAAGGGTCTTTCACAATTGTATTACAAAAGGATATCGGTACTTGAAATCTTAGGTGAATAATATATTTTTATTGCTAGTATTGTAATTTCAAAATGTATATTTTTTATTGTCATTGAATTACACGCATACACCATATTTGCATATTCTTAATTAAGAAAATCCAAACATTATACGAATTAGTGTTTACAAAGTATAAAATATCAATTATAACCAACCAACTTCGAGCAACGCACACACATCTTATGTAGTAAAATATTAAGCTACAATTTTCTTGCACGATCTACATAAAATAAAATAAATGACAATGAATGTAAGCCTCCACATCTGCTGTACCACACATTCCTAAAATTAGTCTTTCTAGTACGAGCTAAATATAACCAAACTTTGTCGACATACTTTTATTAATAGACATGCGTTTCTAAAAATAAAATGCACAATACAATTCAGGTAACGTGCGGTATTAAAGAACGTTGATTGACCCAAACGAATCTGTCTTTATTACGTTGCCATTCAGTTGCCATTCGATGGTATTGAGATCGTAACCTTAACATTAATGCAAGATGTAAATGAAGCACAAAATCTGGGTCAAAGAGTTCTAACCTTAGATGAGAATGTGAGTATGTGACAGTGTTATTTAATCACTGAGAATAAATAAAAAAAATTATACCTAAAATACAACACAAAAAATGCAAAGCCATTCACTATTAATTATAATACGTTATGCATAATATGTATACATAAAGAGAAAGAAGTCATAACACATAAATAAATAATAGTGTAGACAAATAATGTGCGAGCTGTCAGTTTTACAGATCAAGGCACTACGATAAACAATATAAGTTAGAGCACGATTCGTATGTTTAGTGAACAATTTATAATTCCAACATTTCCCCAAAATAATTGCAAAGAAATCTAAACTTTGAAAAATTATCTAAGCCTTATTTATATCCACCAACAGCATAATTAGACATTTCTTGTTTGCTTATATTTGATTATGGAATCCAAAATCGAATCATAATTATTAATAGACACTTCAAATATCTTAAAGAACAAAATGGAAAAATAATTACTCAGAATACGGTAGTAAGTTCGAAACAACGCACCTTAAAATATTTTAAACTGTTTTTCAAATAAATCACCTTGGAGATTCTCACTGTCCGTAGGTATTGTGCGTGTATCCGGAAAGTGTTTTCCAGCTCTATAAACACATCAGCTCCACTTAATTTTAAAACAATACACCGCCGCTGTAATCTAAACTAAACTAAAATGTTTTAAAATTAATTTATAGTGAATTTGTGAAAGTATTAATTAACTAAGGACGCTTGAATGTTTCTACAAAGTAATTTTGCAGAATATAAAAATTAAACTGTCACCATCTATCCAGGAGTACTTTACTTATTCTTTGTTTATTACATTCGCGCACTGGTTTTTCTACATTTCATGTTTAATCACAAGTTCTTTTTTCCCAGACAAATTGATCACTATTTCCGTCTCAGAGATTGAATTTACTACTGTTCGAAAAAACACTTCGCAAAAATTCCTGGGCTCTTGTTTACAAATGTTTCTGCAAAAGCCAATCCTTTCTGTCAGCTCCCGATATTAACGAAGTTTTTGCATGCTGTTAGCGCTCGAAAAACACACTTAATGTAATTTATTACAGATTATTTTTGGAGTTACATATTGTCTAGTAGTTCTTTATTTCCATAAGAAATGTAAATCTTTCATCCTCTTCATTTAATACACATGGCCTACCATAAAGATGCTTGCTCTTTACATTTCAGTATTGTTGTATTTCTGTTATGTGCTGTATTGCAAAATATTTCTACGGTTCAATAGAATTAACTTTTCTTAAATCATTGTTGTTTTTATTTGCTACAACCCTTGCCTAAATACATATTTTACCTGACATCAATTAATGACCTTGATTATTTCTATTTCATAAAAAATTTAAGGCTTTCTTGTGTATTTTTAAAATAACCCCACATTCTATATTGCTGACATCGTGCATGGTTACACAATTTTATGTCGTCGTAAAACACTATCTGGATGGTTCCACTCAAGCTAGTCTTACTCCTGCACCGAATTTGAAATAATACAAATAATACGCTATTTCAATGTCTAAATATATCCGTGATGCAACGAAACATCAGCTGTTGAATCCTCCTCTTTAAAAAACCTGTGAATGTACGTAGTCCTTCGCATTCCTGTAAGTATATGTAATCCTCGGCAGTGTCATCCAGGCTGACGCATTAATGTGGCAAAGCCCGATATATCCCGATATATCATATAAGATATCAAAAAAAGTTATTTGCAAAAATTGTAGACAGTCTTAAACTTAACATTTTAGAATTATTTTCATATATACAAACTGTTCCATATCACCAGGATAAACCAAACATACGTTTTCTTAAATGGAACAGCCTGTATATTATTTCGGATTTACGTTAAGCTCATGCCTCACACCCCCGATATACAATTTCATTGAATTATACGGCGTGTTTCAGAAGTTACGGTCAATTTTATATGCAAATCACTGTGAGTTCGAGGTCTTGTATACTGCAAACGACACAGTCTGAAATTTTTCTTTTACAAGCATAGTGTTTTTTTTATATTGACCCACTTTTATAGCAAAACGACATTTTTTCAAAATTGTCAAAACTGAATACAAGGCGAGTCAAAACTCAAATACATTCATTTCTCAATTATTTTAAATGAATCGTCCTGTATTTTATATCATAAAAAGAAAGAATAGTTTAGTTACATTCATTTTTATTAAGCACTCTCTACATCTAAAGTCATTAGTTTCTAAGATATTTTTATAAAAGTGAAATCTAGAAATTATTTTAATATAACGAGTTAATCGTGGAAAAATGACAGTAAGACAGTCTTAAGTCTTCATACTAGCTAGGCGATTTTGTAATTGGACCACATTTCATGGAAGGACAAGTGAATGATCAAATTTATTTAGACCTTTTAGAAAATCATTTACCGTTGTTATTGGAAAATGATCCCCTAAACGTTCGTCAAAGGATGTGGTATCTGCGCGATGGAACTTTGTTACTTCAGTTAATACACGACCATTTCCTTGAAAGATGGACAAGACAAGAGAAACCAATTGAGTGACTGATTGTACACGCAAACTTTGAGCAGACACTGTGTAGCCCAAAACATGCAGAAAGGTCAGAAGAAACATAGGATAAGCGTCAACATAAAGACGCGAAAAAGGTATAAGCGAAAAATTCACAAATGCTACAAACAGGAATAATCCTCCGTATCTCCGAAACCGTCCATGTTCATTGAGACTTTTCTGCACATCTTGGACCACCCTATCCCCCACACAACCGCATTCAAAACTGCAAACCCCATTCAAATAATAAAGGAAGACACTCACGAACTCCTGTTCTTCAGAATCCAAAGATTCAGAAGACTCCAACTAAAATACTTTATTAAACTAGATCGAAAACCTAAGGATCACTTCAAGAACACCAAACGACATACTAGAAAGGAATTTGGCAGTTCTTCTCGCTATAGAAAATCATCCTTTAGTACGATCTAATTCAGCACTATTGCAATACAAAGTATTATAAACGCTTGCTAATATGAGCTTGCTTTACTCGTCAGGGCAATATGTAAATTTAAAAGAGGAAGTAAAAGATGCAGTAAAGCCGGTGTAATCCTAACAAGCCCCCAATTTCGAATGCACCTCTAAAATAAACAAAATAATATAAAGATCATATTTTATAACACCATTTTTAGTTGTAAGTAATAAAAAATTTAGACAATAGTTAGTCCATTTTAAGTGGATATGTGTGTTATTGAAATAAAACATAACATGACAGTTGCGTATATTCCATTACCTGTATGCGTACGCTCTTTCACCGCGTTCCCCGTAATGTAATTATAATTTACATTTTAAATAAGCTTGTTGCTGGAATGCCAACAGCATAGCCGATAAGTTTAAATTATACAACTGACACAGAACTTAAAATATATACACCTTCTATTCTTAGAACATTTGTCGCTCAAATGCAATTTAATTGTAGAACATGTCGCTAATTTAGATCCTTAAGTACTTCCGTGAAAACAGTCAATGAAACATATTTCTTGTAAAACAACGCCGTCGTAACAATAAAATCGTATTATTGGATACCCAAATTTCCGCTGTTGTACATAAGTACATCGTTACCCAATGAAGTACTTCATCATACTCTAGAGAAATAAATTGCTATTGTTTTCATTCGAGAATATAAAAATTTATGTTAAACATGCAAAATGTGAAAGAAGAATAAGGTGAGACAATATTTTTAGGACCCCAAAAACAATGGAACAGAAAGGACGCGGCGCCAACTTATATTGCTCATTGTGTCTAAAAGTGTTTACGAAATATTATGAGGAACGACTTGTTTAAAAATAGACACCCATCTCTCGCATTTAAACGGCGTCCTAGCTTTGAAACTACTTGTAAGCAAAACAACATCTAGTTAATAAATTATGCAGATAAAAGCTGAAACTGTAGTCACGGAAGTGCACCAATATGACAATAACAGTTTCAGTACTTGTTGCCACTTTGCAGAAGTCACTTTCTATGCGTTTTAAATGAGACATTTCAAATTTGCAACAATGTGGATAGATATCTTACATATCTAGTAAAAATAATATGATCTGGTTCACAATTGTTTTATTACACAATAGCAATTGTTTCACCAACACAGTGGTCTCGTCAAATAAAAATAAATCAAACCTCGATTGGACTTTTGTTAACCATGTGACCATACTTTTAATTATGATTTGAAAATTTTACATATTGAAAGCAAAGATACTAAATTAAAACTATTAGCATGTCTAGAAATTAACAAACTTAAAAATTCTAACTTATTACTTAACTTGATGTCTCGTGGGCGCCAATGCAATGTCACGTTTAAAAAGTGCTGTGTAGTTTTTAGTTAACTCATTGGGTAAATATACACTTTATTACTATGAGTTTGTTATAGTGAGAAAGTAGATTTTGCACTACATCTGTTGATAGTTATTATTTTCACATTCCTTTATTTTCCCGTGTATTTTTGTAAAGCACATACGAGGTGTGTAAATTAAGTAATAAGACTGATATTTTTAAATATTTTTATTTCAATATAATTACAATTCAACGTTGTCTGCCTCAAAATAACTCCCTTGGAAGGCCACACAGCGTTGGAGACGGTTCTTCCATTCCTCATAGCAGTGCTGGAACTCGGATAGTAGAATCGCCTTTAGCTGGTCGGTTACTGCCGTTTGAATGTTTCCGAGTGTCACAAAATGATGTCCCTTCAGATGTGTTTTCCATCTTGGGAAGAGGTCAGTTGAATAAGGAGGCTGGGGAATCACATAAACATTTTTACTGGCAAAAAAGCGTTTATGGAAATTGCTGTGTGACAAGGCACATTGTCATGATACAGGATCCAATCGTTCTTGATATTTGGTCCCACACGCATGACCCTTTTCGGAGTCTTTCGAGAACCTCTCGGTAAAAATGTTGATTAACTGTCTGACCTTGAGGCACGAACTCTTTGTGAACGATTCCCTGCTGTGCCATTCCATGCTCTGGCGTTTTGTTTCCGGGTCAAACTGGAACACCCAACTCTCATCACCAGCAATGGCATGTTCATTATTTTCAATCGATTCCAAAAAGTCAAGGCACCTTTCCCTCCTAATGTCCTTTTGCTCCTGCGAAAGGTTTTTTTTGAATCATTTTCGAGAAGATCCTTCTCATTCCCAATTCATTAGTCAAAACTTGATGAACGGTGATGTGAGACAAATTCAACTGTTTCCCGATCATTCTGAATGTCAACCGACGATCTGAACGCACAAGATCGCGGATTTTGTCGACATTGGCATCGGTTCTTACAGTTGAAGGCCTCTGCTGCGCGGGTAATCTCCCATCGACTCCTTCTGAAAATGCCTTCAACCACCGAAAAACCTGAGCTTTTGCATTTTGTCCAAGTCCGGAGCAAAACCTGATAGCACACCGTTGTTCGAAGTTAATGTCTTCCATTTGTAGAACGCACTACGAAAATCTGGTTCACGGAAAAGAACGACAATGGACAACCAAACGACTTGATCGAGATCAAACTCGCATTGAACATGTATTACAATGTCCACTTGTCGCCTCTCCATGCCCCGTGCTTCCTGTGTTGCCATATCAAACGCTACGTTGTCAGTCCCATTACGTGTGTCCCCTACTTCCCTATTTATGCTTAGGTAATCTATCACTTACAGTTTTCTTTACTCATTCGGATAAGATGTCGCTACCTTGTTATGTATGGGATAAAAACCTGTCTCCTGAAAGAGACATTTATGATGATTTATGTAAGCAATTAGCCCACCCAAGCTGTCTCAAAGTATCAAGTTCTGAGGCCCGCCGCTTTAAAGGTAAAGACGCAAAGTCACGTATCTTTGAACCTCAGAGCATTTAATCACCAAGCTTAACGGAAATGAGTGTGTTGCAATCAGATCGCTAAGAAAAATTGAACGAAGAACAAGAAGAGATAAAACTAGGAACGCTATAGAAAATGAAGGAATGAATAGCTAAGAAAGAGGTACAACAACGGTAGGATGGAGACTTTAAATAAGTTCAATGTGCAAACTACTCAATCCCTGGTATCATTTTATTTTAACCTGTGTTTTAGTTTTCTATTTATTTCAGTTTTCCTGGGAGAAAAATGGTTCTTTGCTTCTTTGCAAGGTTCTAATCTGTAAAGCAGCTAAGATGCAAATCGACATTTTACGGTACCTATTTACGGTAACAATTTAAAATAATAAAAATTAGTTATTTTATATAGACTCCCATAAGAATAAGAAATTTTAATTTGCTTAACACGTCTAAATCCGAGCAATTTACCTCTGGCTTTTCTCGCAACTTTAACAGCACATCGTAAACTAGTAAAGCGATAACAATCCCACTAAATTTCAGTCAACAATAGTTGAAACCCATAACGTTTTTAGCGTTTACACACCAACAACGCAACGCAAACGAGGTATGTTTGCAACGAGGCCTACTTTATTGGGCTTATTTTTTCTGCGTCTACGGCTTAAAATTAGGCTAAAAGCCCATAAAATATGCATACCAATGCTCAGAGAGATCTGTATGCACTCGACGGGCTGTAAGTTATAAGTGTGTTTAAATATCGACGTTTTTATTACCGTACTGTTAACGTGTTTGCGACCTACATCGATTGTTGATTTTACTTATTTCACTTCTGGCACTAATTGATGCTTTCATAAATAAGAAAAAAAATCGTGAAATATGTAGTAAATAATAGCTACTTTTTCATAGACACTACTTTTATTTCGGCATGTATAAGATATACAATTTTTTTATCTTAAATACGGATATGATAGACATTCCAAACTGAGTACAGTCCTGGATTAACGCTTTTATTCACGTCAAAGAGATTCTAAAAATAAAATCAAAGTATTTTATTATTTTATCATACGAATCTATAAATATTTTTTAAGAATTTCGTACCCAAACCTAATCGAATTGGGAGCCGGCCTAATTACGTTTTCCCTCGACATGCAATGTGTTTATGTGATTTATCAAAAGCTGTGTGCCTTTTCACATTATTCTCATTGACATATTAAATTAAATATTCAAACTGTATTTCTGTTTCTTTTTTCTTTTTAGGATCCGTCTGACTAAAGTCTCCATAAACAAGAATCCCCCATTTCTTTCTACCCGTACTTTATACCAAACAATCCGGAATTTTTGTACTCTGAACCAATCTGTGCAGGTCCTTGTTGATAGGCCAATATAATCTTCAGGATTTATTTTGGCTCTCCAAAGGTTGCCAGTCTTATTGTATCTAAGGCCTCGCATTCACACATGATATATGCAAAGTCTATTGACTCTATGCACAGTCCGCAATTTAGGTCCGCAGTGTCAACCCAATCTTTTGTGGGTTTTCTTTCGGTGCAGAATGTCCCGTTAGAAGACCAACTACTATACGAAGGTCAATATTCTTATTAATGGTTCCTTAATGAAGGTCTTGCCATGAACATGCCAGGTTATATTATTCCAGTGCCCAATTCTGTATCGCCGTCATACTGCGTTTTTAGATGCTCTCAGGGCAGTTTCTCCGTGTATGTATGAAGTCGATCATCCTTTCTAGTTAGCTCATTGGCTTTCTCAATGCCCACGATATCTGAATGCCCGGGCGTACACCTCTGCCTGTACAACTGTGATGTATTCTCCCTGTGAGAACATGATCTTCGTATCTCTCAACTCACTATATATTCCAGTTCCAAATCCATGCTCGGTCCTTGACCCGTCTGTGAATCAGGTTAATTCGTCTAGCTTATCGCTATAATCTAATTCTTTCCAACTTATTCGATTCGTAATTTCTGTTGAATTGATATGTGGTCTAATTTTATTACCAACACATATCCTCCTGCCACGATGACCAATTTTGTTATGCTCCAGTACTGCATACCTACCGCTTGCAGTCGATAATAACCAATTCTTGCTTCCCCTATTATCACCACATGAAGTGAAGGAAGGTTTAAGGTTCCGTTTCCGCTGTTGGAGTTATTGTCACTGGTCCTGTTATTCCCAAACAAGCAAGCCTACGTATCTTCTATATATGTTCCTTTATGCACCATTTCAAAGATGCATAAGTAATCATGAATCTGACCACCGTGATCTATATCCAATGCATCATACTTGGTTTTAATCTAGATGTTTTTCCATGGGTTCTCTTGGCCGAAATAGGTGTTGACCCCTCCCTGCTTTTGGCCCTCTTAAGCTGTCTGTTCCAAGTAAGCTTTGAGTCAAATCATAACGCGGATACTGTTCCGTGTTATTCCACTGGTGATTTTATCTTGCCCAGAGATACTACGTCTACAATATTCAAAGAAACAATGAAACATTGAACAATTATTGGGTATTGCCTAAACATCTTAAATTGATACCGTATTTCAGCAAATTTATTGAAACAAAGAAACAATTACATAGTACGTGGTTCCCCATGTCGACAAGTTAAAATGATATAACTAAAACAGGGTACTACACATCTTCAGATTTAAACCCTAATTTTTTTGAGTTGTTTGATAGTACGTGCGTTTACCAATACATTTCCTGGTAGTTTATGTGACACTGTCAACGGTGTTTGTATTTGATACAACAGTTCTTGATTATACATTTCACTGTCGCTATGTGTTTGGAACAAAGCAGAAGGATCAACAATACTACGAAAAATTTTGAACTGAAACCGCTGTCTGATTTCTGTTAATTTTTTGAACATTTCTTAATATCATTTATTTCTTATTAAGAAATTGTTGTTACATCTACTGTGGGAAAATATAGTTAAAAACGTAACGAATATAGTACGGAGTGTATTTAAAAAATTATGATGATAATTCATCAATTCCAAAACATACAATTATAAAACCAAACGCATTAGTCTATAATTAAATTAATTTGAAACAAAAACCAATAACAATTTATTTTCTTATTTTCAAAAAAAAACAGAAGATGCGACGTCAAACAGAAGAAGAGTTGGTTTTTTGACCTTATCTTCCGAAGAATTCAGAATCTTAGTTATTTTAATAGTGTTATTTGTCTTTAAAATACAACACCTTCGCTCTATGTGAAAAAAAGCTACCCTGTCTTTTATAAATCTACATAGGGAAAAAATTACTAATTGGATGTGGATACAAAAGAACAAGCATGTGGCAGGAAATATGTTATTTCTTACGTTATGTTCATATGCAACATTCTTTATGAAGCAATCGCAAAGCTAATCATAGTCAAATGCAAAATTTCCAAAATTTTTAGTAGACCCCTTCGAATCATAGGTACAGCCGTTCAAATGAAAATAAATAACTTTCTTGGCAAATCATATATACAAAACACAGTTACCCAATTCAACCGTATAATACCCAAGCGCTGTGTATCCCCATGTATTGGAGGAAAACGAAGTACCCTCACGTGATGGAATTTAACAAAACCGCGCGGCAAAATTGTTACGCTGTGAGCGAATTTCTATTATAAATTGTACATTTTCAACAGCGCTACGTACAAAACATAATTTTAATAGAAAACTTCTGAACATCCAGCATCCAGTTAATTGGATCTGCACAACGTTCGGAATTGTCACAGTGTTGTATTTAATTTACGTAGTCTATTTCGGACGCTGGAACTGCTCGTACTTGAAACACCTACGCAGATACATAAGCTGGATGAGTTATAGGATAAAATTAGAATTAAATTATAATGCCTTCGATATATTAAGTGAAATGAAAACTGCAACAATGTGAGTAATTCCTGTTTATCTGGCATTTCTGAGACACAACAAAACTATGTGTTGCAAATCACGTATTAGATGATACAAACGCATACGCGTACACAGGAATTTCTATTCTACGGGTGAAATAATTGAAAACTCGGAAAATATATGAACTTATGTAGGGGAGACCGGGGCAGCGAGGACCACCGGGGTAACTAGGACCACAGACGTGGTTCACACACGCGCGCGCTTTGTTGTCAGTAAGGTGGCGGTAGTAGTAAGCAACACTGTCAAAGCCGTCAGTCGGATACGTTTGTCTGTGAAATTTTATAAAGAAATCAAACTTTCATGGTAAGTTGTAAATTTTATGTCGCAATATTATTTATTACTAGGTGACAGTTAAAACACTAAAAAATATTAATGTTATAATAGTGATATACATTAAATGAGCAATAAAACTAACCTGAACTTTTACTAACATATGTATCCTATGCCACTTGATAAATAACTATCTGCTTCAGTTACATTTGGAGTGGTGAGGACCACTGAAATCGGGGCAAGCAGAACCGCGGTCCTCATTACCCCATACTTCAATCTGTAATAAAGAATTAAATAAATGGTTTGTTCTTAGATGAGAAATTATAAGAGGAAGCGAAATTTACCTGA
>JARFOC010000394.1:247748-273830 GCA_031763485.1 Osmoderma eremita | reverse complement strand
TACTTTGCATCAGAAACATCTCTCTTCAGCGTCCAGCAATAGTCTGCCAACATAGCAGGGCTCAATTTGGCTTGGTATCTCTTCCCCATGAGTAGAATGTCCTGGTGAAATCTTTCCCGATGCTCGTCACTGACTGCTCCAAGATTTTTTGGGAAAAAGTCCAAGTGAGAGTCAAGAAAGTGTACTTTTAGACTCATGTTACAATCCATGGCTTTATATGAGGCCAGTAGATTGTTAACAATCTCTACGTAGTTTTCGGCTTTACGATTCCCCAAGATGGCGTTGTAAATCTCCTTAAAAGGCAACAATTCCATTTAGCGCCTCAAAAAAAATTTCTTCTCGAATTAACTGTCTGATCTGGGGTACCACAAAAAATACCTTCCTTTACCTTAGCATCACTGATCTTAGTGAACCTACTCCTCACATATACAAACCCACTGTTAGTTTTATCCATACCTTGTCAAATTTTTTCATCAACCCAAACTTAATGTACAAAAGGGGCAAATAATTTTTTTGAGGATCAACAAGTGAGGTACCAATAACATTCTTATTTCCTGGTGTCAGTGAAGTCCGTTTTGGCCACTCTTCCTTTCTATAATGATTTTTCCTCTCCCAAATTCTGAACACATAATCGACTTCAGCATTTAAAAGTATATGGGAATCAGGCATTGTTGTGCTTGGGACAAATAACTTGTTAACCAGTGTTTTCACTTCTAGGAACGAGAGGTGCAATGAGAATTTTGCCTAGAATACGTTTTTCTGTATTTCTATGAAATTAAAACCATAATTACTATATAACTTCTCTTCGTGCATTTATATAATTAACCTCACACACTAATTGCATACGTAATTCTATAAAATATGACATACTTTTATACCCCAATGAAGCACTGGTTGCCAATTGTAAAACAAGTAGAGCGTTGCAGCTTAGAATATTGTGAGCGGTGGCACAAATCTCTATTCCCGATATACATGCTAGGCCTTTCAGCTGTCGCGAATAATAAAGAAATGAAGTTGTACAACGTTCCGAAGAAAACGAGAATGACTTTAAAACGACACCTGAGAAAATTACAAGAGAAGAAAGGAAACAGTAAAAACATAAAAATATTGACAATCTAGTTGCTTATCTTTTCCACGATATTCGCGGTCTGGCAAAGTTTGCTATTCATCAAACAACAATGAGTTAAAAAATAACATTTTGCGTTATACACGTGCATCTTTTAAAGTGTTTGTTGAAAATTTACCATTTCCATTTGCTTTTGCAATACATGTAAACACGAAATAATCTAAATATTATTACTCTGCATAGCAGATGTGAAACAAATCGCTTTAATTTTAACGACAATGAATTTACATTTACAATTCCAATCGAACAGTTTACATTTGAACGCATTAAAATCAAATAGAGTGCAGAAATACAAAATGTCCGTTTTATCATTGCAGTAATAATTATTGCCTAGTGATGGATTGTACATCTCATCTCTCATATATCAGTACTAACCTTCAAGTGCGTATAAAGATATACTAAAAATATACATACATAGCAGTAGTAAATAAGTATATTGCAAGCAATGATGTGCTCGACAAATTTAATCCAAATATTTTTCTACAAGATACATACACACAGTTGATGTCAAATACTGAAAAATACAAATACATACATATAAATTTTATGTCGTTCGTCTCACTATTGCGGAGGCTTAAATAGGCATGTATTGGGAGTGGAAAAATTTTACTAGCCAAATTATTCGGCCCGTCTGTCGTCCCACTATTACAGAGGCTAGAATAGGCATCTATTGAGAATGAAAAATAACCATTGGCTATTCAAATCACTCACCCTCACCAGGATATGACGTTAAACCAAACATTCGTAGGCGTTCCAAATGTATTACGCAATCTTTTCTGATTTAACCACATGATTAGCTCTAAAAATTTCTTTCAAGTATTACTTTTTCAATTCAAATATTGGAACATTTTATAATACGCACTCATTTACTTAGCCCAAAAGATTTTAGGAAAGCTACTAATTGTTGCGACACAAGCTTTCTAAGAGGTCCAGATCAAAGGAGAAATACATCCATATTTTCAGCATTTTTACTATTTGCCGAAATCTGCTACACGTTCGTGTTTAGCAATGTCGTAAAATGTATACGAAAAAAATAATATTAACAGTTAAAAGTGTTCGCATGAGGCGCCACTCTGGTCGTCGCTTATACAAATCGCGTCCAACCTAACGATAAAATCGTAACCCGGCAACGTACAAGAACGTCGAAATTTAAATTAAATTTATGTGCTTCGCTTTTAAGGTATTTTTAATATGTTTCTAACATGTAAAACATCCTGCTACGGAATTGCGCATGCCCAGTTATGTCGCCAAAGAAATCAGGCCGAAGAAATAGCCGAATTCTGTGGAACGACGTTTCGTGACGATTTGTATAAAATACATTAGGAATGAGTAAATAGGAAGAGAAACCTCTAAATTGCCTATTTCTTCTGTAGCTGTGTACATTATTAAACAAACGTAGAACACGCAGAAGAATAAATAAATATTCAAAGACCCTACTAAGGGAAAAATGCCTTAAACATAATTTCTTCCGTTCTTTGGACTATAAATAACATATTTCAAATCAATAAAGAGATGTTTTGTTTTAGACTCTGTCCTTCAGAAAAGCTTAGAAGCACCAGCTTTTGCTGAAATAATCCTTGGACGTTTTTCATCAGCCCGCGGATTTTAAGAAAATGATTCTTTTTATTTTACTTCCATAAATTTACATTATATAGGGTGTGTATAAGTTGGCGCAAAAGCTACACGTGGCGTTAAAGTCTTAATCGAAAATCTCAACATCAAAATATTCTATCCGAAGGGTTTGCTTCAGACGTCTACACCAGGTTCTCGAAGTTCGATCTTTTAGTACACAAATAACCATAACTGTTCGATTTCTGTTTATAGAGATAGCTGCAATTTAGGATAAAAAAGGATCTTTAGGTAATACTATCTTTCGTTACAAATATTATTAACTCGAAATTTTTACATTCCTTCAGTAGCATACTTTCACGAAAACACGACTTTGCCAAATGTCGTGGAACAATAAGTTTATTTTCTAATGTGGTTTCAACAGAAACATTACTGTCAAATTTTAACATTTATGTATTTTCTTGTTATAACTTTGTATAACCTCTGCTTTTTTCGTGATTATTTGTATAGTCTTCATTAGTTCTTGTGCTTCTGTGTTTTCGTTCATTATTATTTTGTCCGCTCATAATAGATTTTATATTCAATGAATATGTCGATATGTATCAGGTAATCAAATAAGTTTAGTGCAGTTTTTGTATAAAGGAGAGTACCATGAATATTTTTTAAGTTGTTGATCGATAGCACTTGTTTGTTATTCGTTATCTACTTTAGTATAAATATTTCTTTTATCGGATACATACACATTTTGTGTTTTTTTTGTTGAATTCCTAGATTCAATAATTGAAAACAACATTGCATAAAACTTTACTCTATGAGTACAAACTTGGTACCAAAGCTGCCAGTGGCGACGTGAAAAATATGTACCGCATTCGGAAATAAGGCCGTAAGTGATCGAACACCACAGAAGTGGTTCAAAAATATTGTGCGAGAGATCTCAGCTTGACCGATGAAGCACGCTCTGGGAGACCGAAGATCATTAACAACGAGGATATTCAAGAGGAAAATTCCAGTACAACGCGTCCAGAGTTTGAGGTGTAAATGAAAGGTTTCATCACTCATATTGAACCCTTTCAATATGAGTGATGAAACCTTTCATTTACACCTTCATCAGCTAGGAAAGAGGTGGAAGTTAAGCAAATGGCTCCCACATGAATTGTCAAATGATAACAAATTAAATCTTCTTACCATTTATTCGGCAAACATTTCACGCAAAGATAATGAACCAATTCTTGTTGACCTGCGACGAAAAGTGGATATTGTACTCAAATTCTAAGCGTTCGTATCATTGGTTATCGCCTACTGCTTCTGTACCATACCTCCCAAAGCTTCCTTGCACCCAAACAAGATTTTATTGTGTGTTTGGTGGACAACCAAAGTAATTGTCCATTATGAGTTTTTGGAAAAGGGTCAAAGTATCACTGCTAACATGTATTTTGAACAGCTTCAGCGACTACAAGCAGAACTCATCCAAAAGCAATTTCTTTGACCAATCGAAAGAAGGTGGTATTCTTACAGGTAAACGCCAGGTCGCATACCGCAAGAGTGACTCGCGAAAACATTTCTGACATGGTTGGCCAAAGTTACCACACTCTCCATATTCTCCTGACATTTTGGCAAGTAATTGCCGCCTTTTTTTTGTCTCTTGGCAACTGTATGAGGCTTAGACAGTTCTAAATTGGAGTTGATGTAATAAATGCGGCCTGTTAATTTTTTGATTCAAAATTCATAGAGTTTTACAAAACTGGCATATAAAAATTGATGTCGCGTTGTGAAAAGGTCATTGAGTGTGACGGTAATTACTTCGGTGATTAATAATGGATTATTATTTCTTAATAAATATTTATATTTTACCATCAAAACCGGTCGAACTTATTTGGTTACCTGATACATGGTGTACGGTTTCTGTAATGGAAATGTTAACATGACAGAGAAAGTATATCGGAGTATATATCTATAATTGTTCTAGTATGTCGTCGTCCATTGGTATGTTTTGTCTTTTGTCCGATTATCATTGTTCTGTTTTTTGTTTATTTATTTTCTGATTGATTGCAATCCGTCATTAAGAATATTAATATTTTCCTGCAGCTGCTTTTCTGTTGCCCCTAATATTACTAGGTCTTCTGTATAGTATAGTTCTGCTAACCGAATGTATCTCAGCTTCAAATATCCGACTTTTATATTAATAACTTCCTCCAGTATTAAATTGAATTGATGTATTCTGAGCCCACCCATCAATCCGTTTTTTAGTTATATTACTGAAAGTTTTAAAATAAGGTAACCTTAACTGAAGCTTTATTTAATTATGTACAATATTTGTATGACATTATAGAGATCTCTAAACTGAACTGCCAAATTTATCATAGAAATCAGCTTTTCACAATTTTACTTCAAAAAGTTCCTTGCTTTGTACATCTAGTATTTTAAGTATTTTAAATATTCTGGATTTGGCACATGACGAGTACGCAGGTGTCTGAGAGGGCAACCCTATTGTGGTAGTTAGTTATTGACTAACTGTGAATGTAGTCTTATGTTAAGTATTTGTTTCTGTTTAGTTAGCAATAAGGTGATATTAAAGGTCTGTTCCAACACGCAGTTTGCTGACCGTTCGTGATCAATCACAAAACACATTTCAGTTCTCAAGGACTCCAATCTGTTGCCCGATTGGTTCACGTATCACGAGCCGTCAGCACACTGCGTGTTGAGGCAGAGCTTAAATCAACTGTTGAGTAATGTGAAATGAACCCATGTGAAAGAAATATAAGAATAAATACAACTGACATTATATTATGTACCCGTATTAATAACTAACAAGAACCTATTTATAATGAGAGGGCCAAATTACTTAATTTAATTTAATAATACAATTAGAATATTGTACCCAGCAGTTCGCCTTCTATAAGTGTGTATATACAGAGTGACGCATTAGTGTGGCAAAGCTCAATATATCCATTATCATACAAGATATCAAAAAACCTTATTTACGAAAATTGTAGACAGTCTTAAACATAACATTTTTAAATTATTTTCATATGTACAGGAGGTTCCATATCACCAGGGTGAACCAAAAATACGTTTTCTTAAATGGAACAGCCTATATATTATTTCAGATTTAGATTAAACTCATGCTTCACACCCTCGATATACAATTTCATTGCATTATACAGCGTGTTTCATTAGTTATGGTCAATCTTATATGCAAATCACTGTGAGTTCGAGGTCTTTTTTACTGCAAACGACACAGTCTGTAATTTTTCTTTTACAAGCATAGATTTTTTTATATTAACCCAGTTTTATAGCAAAGCGACATTTTTTCAAAATTGTCAAAACTGAATATAGGGCGAGTCAAAACTCAAATACATTAATTTCTAAATTATTTTAAATGGATCAGCCTGTATTTTATATCATAAAAAGAAAGAATAGTTTAGTTGCTTTCATTTTTATTAGACACTCTCTACCTATAAAGTCATTAATTTCTAAGATATTTTAAAGTGAGATTTTTTCGAAATTATTTCAATATAGCAAGTTAGTCATGGAAAAATGACAGTTAATGCTTAATACAACTACAAAATACAAACATTTATAACTTACACTAATGATTAACATTTCACTAATTAACCCAACTGTTATGTATGTAGTTCTATAATAAACGTTCCAAATATCCACCAATACAACATTGCAGCCGTTCTTCAAGCGATTGTCTTACATTTCTTAATTGATACCCGAGAATGCTTCTCTTATTCTGTTTTTCATATCACCTCGTGTAATTTGCTATAGAAAGTTTTTTCTTACATATGACCACATGAAGAAGTCAATTTTAGTGAACTCCGATGATTGAGAGGAACCAATTGAGTGACTAAATTGGTTCCTCTCTCCTTGTCCATCTTTCAAGGAAATGGTCGTGTATTAACTTAGTGTGAAGTAACGAAGCTCCATCATGGAGATACCATATCCTTTGATGAACGTTTAGGATGAACGTTTCCAATGATAACGATAAATGACTTTCTAAGAAGTCTAAATGAACTTGAGCATTCACTCGTCCTTCCAAAAAATGTGGTCCAATTACATAATCTTCTAGCTAGTAATGAAGACTTAAGACTGTCTTACTGTCATTTTCCACGATTAACTCGTTTATATTAAAATAATTTCTAAAAATCTCACTTTTGGAAAAAGACTCTAAAATATGTTAGGAATGAATGACTTTAGAAATAGAGAGTGCTTAATAAAAATGAAAGTAAGTTCTTTCTTTTTATGATATAAAATACAGGTGATGCATTTAAAATATTTGAGAAATGAATGTATTTGAGTATTGACTCGCCCTGTATTCAGTAGTTTTGACAATTTTGAAAAAATGGCACTTCGCTATAAATGTGGACCAATATCAAAAATCTATGTTTCTAAACGAAAAATTTCAGACTGTGTTTACAAAATCTTGAACCTACAGTGATTTGCATATAAAATTGACCATAACTTCTGAAACACGCTGTATAATTCAATGAAATTGTATATTGGGAGTGTGAGGCATGAGCTTAACCTAATTCCGAAATAATATACAGGGTGTTCCATTTAAGAAAACGTATTTTTGGTTCACACTGGTTATATGAAACATCCTGTAAATAATTTTAAAATATTAAATTTAAGGCTGTCTACTATTGTCGTAAATAACTTTTTTATATCTTATATGATATATCGAGCTTGGCCACACGAATGCATCACCCTGTACATCACTTATGAAAAATGCATGGAAGAAACAAAATTGCATTTCCCCCATATACTATACACAATATTGATTAGCTTTGGGACAAATAAAAGCTAAAATATATGTTTGCGGGAAACTTGTAAGGGATTATCTAGGTTACTAAATATTTTATAATCCGTCCTACATTCCACGGCCTAATCAATGGAAGTAAATGTAATAATAAATTTGGTACAAAGGAGGATCGAAGATCGAAAAGCTGTCAGGTAAAGTAAGAGAGATCTTTTAAGAATATTAGTTAGTTAGATGCCAGTTCACATGAATTATTAGTTAAATAAATATTTCAAATCGCACCACGTTTTTCATCATGTGCAATATTAATGTTAACTCGTAACTATTGAAAGAACCCCACGCAGTTTGCTTACCACAGAAATATTCAATTAATTTTTAACAAGCTATCTTTTCAAAAAGGGAAATCAATAAAAATTATTAGTTTTCTGCAGTCCATATTACATTGTATCCAATTTCGTTGAATCAATGCTTTACTGCTTCAGACTTTAATTAATCATTCCATTCCTGTTCCAGGAATTCTAACTAATTATTTAGAAATAAAATATGAATTGTTTCTTTAGAAAATATAGAAATATACAAACAACCAAGCAATATTCTGGGAATCAATCATTATGCATAAAGAGGCTTTTTCTACCTTTGTTTAGACTATAGATTGAATACCATACTTTATTACTAGTAATAAAGCATGGTATTGAATAATCGGGCTAATAAGAAATTGCACCTCTCATATTTAATAACTTTTGCTTTACGATTCTATGTATACATCATAGTAAACGTTAAGTGCTGGTATACTATATCCTTAAGAGTAAACTTGCAAATATATGTGAGCTTTTATTACTCGGTAAGTAGGAACACATGATACTTTAATGAGTTTTTTAAACACTAAGCCATTTCCCAAATATTTATAAGCAATTCAAGAATTCTCTTACAGAAAGAAATCATGGTGGAATCATTGTGTGGTAGTGATTGAATTTTATAATGAACATAAAAATAAAACACTTGAAAATCCTAAATTCTATACATTTTTAATTCGTTTTAAAACTTACAGTTCCGAATTAAAATAACTATGGTTTAATTTTTATTGCTTAGTTTTGTAAGCACTATTAGTTTATATGGTCACAATATAAATAACCAAATACCAACCAGTAAATGTAACATAAAGAACTGTTTATAAGAAACGTCGTCCTTGAAGTCTAAGGAATATTAGGAAAATTCACGTTTCTGAAAATGTATACAATAAACGTTAAGCCAGAAAAAAATAAAAATTAAATCAGCATAAATGATTTGGTAAGATGTTCCTGGACATTGAAAAGCTTCATATATAACAAGTACACACAACTCAAGCCATCTAAGGAAGTTGTGTAATCAGAACAATATCATAATAAACATCCACGTCATTTATAGATCTATATTAATAAGATGTCAAAAACAGTGAGCTAGTGTTATCGTGAACTAATTAAGCAAGATAAATGCTACACATACAATATAGGATCTTATAAGTTTAATATTTTACTAACAACAAATTAATGTTAATAAGATTTAAAAAATAACATATAGAACCGTTAATTTCCAGACACATATGTTAATTAGCTACAACTTCTAAAGTAATACATAATCCCACAGAATAAAGCAATTTAATTTCTCGCAAATGTAGGCCACTAATAAACGTTAAAACTGAATTATCTGTTCTCTCCACTTTCCTTCAACGATAATTTATTCCGTGTTCTCCCACATTAGATCAACGCAAACGTTGCTCTTTATGGCACCATACCCGATGACGTTTCTGTTAACCACTAAAAGGTTAGTGGTTAACAGAAACAGACCATTATTTATATGCGACTACAAGGCGATATAGAAGAAGAATTTGAAGAAGAGACAAGCACGCTATGTAGACAGCAAGATCATTTGCAAACCTTTATGCAAGTTTATATCAACAGGATAGCGTTATGATTGGTTTTATATTTTTTCTACAACAGATAATTATCTGTGTCAGATTACTCTATTCCTGTATACATGCATGTTAGCTCAACCCGCATGAGCTAGGATGCATAATATGCTAATGGAATGTTTTACAAAAATTAAAAGCTAATTTCAACCAGCTAATTTTAATTTGTTTGCTCTAAAGCTAATAATAATACAGGGTGGCTGAAACTGACCTTAGCACTTGGTGGAAGGCCGCGACAAGTGGAGACACAAACTCAACAGTTTTATTTTATTATATTAAATGCATCCCATAATTTTTGTGAGAACAAATGTTATCAAACAGCGTATTCTTTCCTTGAGCTAAATTGGTACTGGCAGAAATCGCCATGGGTTAAATCAGAGGAGGGAAGTAGTAAAAAATTGGGTATGGTAGTAATGGGTTGCAATGACCTACCCACCAATCTGTTTAAAAACTAGATTTTTCATTAAGTAATAAGTAGTTTTAAGTTTCTCCATTTCTGCTCAACACGGGATATTATTGATAGCTGTAGAAGTTAATTAATCAAGAAATCTCAATACAATCTGTATATCGAAGATTCGATCTTTTGGGATTAGATCGTACCGACCATTTCTTTGTTAGCCTCTACCTCAGGATTATCGTCTTCGTACGTGGGCTCAGAACCTGTCCTGGGAGTGTATATACGATACGAAAGTGAGTCCAAAAATAACATAAAGAATACGGAGAAAATGCAACTAGGCAATGTCATGGCAAAATCTTTATCAAGGAGCCATCAGTATAGAAGGCCGACGAACTACTAAATCTTAGTAGGAATCACCTTCGTACAGTAATAGGTCTCCTGGCAGGACAATGCGCATATCACAGAAACCGCATACCACATCTTATGTAAATGCAAGGTCTTAGACCATAGAAGACAGGCAATGAACCCAGAAGACTACACAGACCAACCGACCACGGACCTGTACAGATTGGTATAGGGCACAAGGATCTGGGAATGGGCGGTATAGGCCATGGGTATAAAAATATGAAATAAATACGAAAATCCAATCCCATAACGAAAAAAAATCTATCTCCACGCCATGAAATTGCACGACCAGAATGGTGTAACGAAAGGTTGTACTGAAATGAGAAGTGAAATCGAGTCATCGTCAGTGATGAATCTCGATTTTGTTCATGGGTCCGTGATGATCGTACAAAGTTCATACTACTCGGAGAAAGAAGAACCTTACAATTTTGTACAGCGGCATACGGCTCTTGGAAAAGGTGCTATGGTGTGGGGGGGCTGTCTGCAACGGAAGTATATCCCCTCTAGTAGAAATTAAGAAGGAACATTGAATGAACCAGTGTTGATATGATCATTTCAACAACTAGTAAATCCAATTTTTCCGCAGGATAATACGCGGTCAGATACCGCGAGGATAACTATGACATTTCTGGATAATATAATGTTGATCGCTTGCCATGGCCTCATCGTTCGCCGAACTTATCATCAATATAACACGTGTGGGATATGTTTGGCCAGAAGATCAATAATTTACAACCGCCCCCAAATTTTCTTCAGTAAAGGATTTTATAAACGTGGGATAGCTTACCGCAGGCTACCATTGAATCGCTAGCTAATGCTTTTATAAATTGTTACGTCCATATCTGGCTGAAATTTTCATCGTTTCTTAATACACATAAAATAAATATTTCCTGAAAAATTTATTAGAATATAGGAAAGT
Source organism: Osmoderma eremita (assembly GCA_031763485.1). Taxonomy (NCBI): domain Eukaryota; kingdom Metazoa; phylum Arthropoda; class Insecta; order Coleoptera; family Scarabaeidae; genus Osmoderma; species Osmoderma eremita. The sequence continues at coordinate 262,704 of JARFOC010000394.1, read as the reverse complement.
TTACTAAGTGTTCATTTATTTATGGCGGCCAGTATACATACGTTATACCAGCCAAGCCATATGTGATGTCCGTATGTAACTTCTTAAAATGAATTCTAAGAAGCAAACCAAACTCATCAAATTTTTATGCTTGTTTATGTTATGTCCTCAAAAATTCAACTTACCAAATGAAAGTCGTACAATACGTAGAAGTCTATGTATACATAACTTAACGTTTCTCTCCAAAGAAATAGAAAACACCGTACTGAAGATTGCATTTTATATTCGGAAACAATTCATATATAAATCATTGGCTGAATCATTTTGAAGGAATTTACAGAACTAGTGCAATACCAGAAGAAATGTTTATGCATGAGTTTGTTTGAAATAACAATAAATGCATCATGCAAAATGGTTAAGCATTTGCCAAGTCAAAAATAATCGTACTAAAGTATTCTATTCATAGAATACGTGTAATATTTGAATTAACAATCCTTCAATTATAATATATGTAGATTGTTGCAAAGGCAAGTCATAATATGATCAGTCGAGTGCAAAAAGCATAGGAAAGAAGCAACGGCAATAGTTTCTTTATTTAATTTCATCCCTAAAAAAATACCTTTCGAATGGATTCATGTAGGTGCAGACAGCGGACGTATCATTTAAACAATGCCTAACAAAATTTACATTTTATCCGGACTACGACTGGGGTGGACTAATGATTGACCTAATTTCTTTTAATGTCTTCCTCTGACTGTTTACTTAGCACGCTTTAGTGTATTACATTAGCATACATTCACGGAAACGCATCTTCATTATTACCCTTTATTAATAATTATTAGTTTAGGAAAGAGATCCATTTTCCACATTTTTATTACATTTGGGAACTGATATGGTAATGTATGGTACAATTGTCCTCAGAAAATATGTAGTCAATTTGATTCGTGTAGATATTAACTACAAACAAAAATAAACCCTCCTCAAAAATCGGAATAAATGCGTTCATTATGGAACACAGCATTATATGTAATGTAACCTCAGTCCATTTAATGACATTACCAAACAATCGTAAAACACTTAGATTATTAACGATCATTTTCCTGCCAAGTTAGTAACACAAAGCAATCCTTTCAATATTTATTGTTCAGCGCATGTACTACCAACACCTCCAGTAAATAAATATTTGCAATAATTCTCCTTTTAATCCGGCCATAAATAGGATATATAATTCTTATATACTAACAGAAGAGGAGGTATTTTATGATAAGCGGAAAACATATGTAACATATGTATACCAAATATTTTCGAATTCTAATGTTAAGAAGTTACCATAAAATATGTTATGGCTAAGTATCGTAATGAGTGAAACGTTATGCTTCACACTTCCTTCGAGAAAATTTATTTTACCGGTTTCTAAGGCGGATGCGAAAATTAACATCCTGAAAACCTATCGTCGACGAAATGTTGATGCTTGCTTTAAACTACCATTTTTGCATTTTGTCTAACAAGAATAATAATCCTTAACAACTGCTCTTTCTTATTTTTTTAGCTTTCAATTTTAGTATTATTATTGATATGCTTGATTTTGCATGGAAATGTATTTAAGCAGTGTATTATTGATTCCTTGATTCCGTAACATTAACATAAAGGATCCTCTTCAGTAAGAACAAAATCTACTTTAATCGATTCGACAAAACGACAAATATATGAAGGCTGTTCTTTTTCCGCTGAACCTATCTAGCAGGCTGCGATATTTTGAAACAAATTTTGCTGACACTTTAACCTAACTGTTTACAAGTTTAATTATAGTGAGAGTTCTCAGATGTACTTGAAGGCTTTTTAATACATAATTTTAAAGTAAGCCTTTCCCCAAGAAATTATGAAATTGAATAAAACCCAATATCGGGCTGTGTTTCTTTTCACAATGTCAAACGTGGTAACCCACGCTTAACAGTCGTAAAGAATTTTTTGAGGAAATCAATCGAGTGTTTGGTGGCAAGTCGTGTTCGTTAGCTACTGTAAAACGGTGGTACAATAAATTTCAACATGGTCGAAAAGAATATTGGTTTTGTACCGAACATGATTGAAAAAGATCCCCATGTTACTGTCAGGAGAATGTAAGCAACTTTAAAGATTGGTGTGTAATTAATTGCCAAACATTTAATGGTACGTAAACTTTGTACCAGTTGGATTCCCCACAATTTGACTACATTTCAAAGAGAAAATCGTGTGACATGATAAAGATCTGCACAGGATCACTGAATAGTGTTGTTATACACTAATAATATCATTATAGGTGATGAACCTGGGTATATGATCCAGAAAGAAAACAACAGTTGACAGTTTGGGTCTTTGAGAGCGAATCGGCCCCAACAAAAGTTGTTCGTGAAAAACAATCGAAATAAAAATATAGTCCTAAAAGACCCACTCCAAAGATTAAATTCTATATACTATATTCTAAAAATAATCCGAAATCTACATTTTGATTGTATGTACGCTCTAAAACATTTATTTTTAATAGCATTACACGCAAATTGTAAGCTACTTCAGCAGAAGGACGAAAGAATATATTTAAAACAAAATAAAGAACTGATAATAACAATTTTGTAACCTAATTAAATCATCGTAAAAGTATCCCGGCATTCTTCATGCCAAAAGATATGTTTGAATAATAAGAAGATATAATAAGACATGTAGAGAAAAGAAGTAAACCACAGAATTTTGGAAAAAAATTGGTGTATCTCAATGTGCCTTTGCGGATGATGTAACTCTAATCACAAAGAGCGAGAAAGAGCTAGAAGATAACTTGAGAACATGGAATGAAGTATTACTAAAGAATGGGATGAAGCTGAACAAATCTAAAACAAAAGTGATGATAATATCGAGAGAATAAAAGGAAATAGCCTTTAATACTAGGTGTTACGCTTGAAGAAACGGAAAAAAACGAAATAGAAATTGGCAATAGAATTGTAAAAGCAAATAAAGTGTACTATGCGTTAAATAAGGGTTTCTTAAACAAGAAAGTAGTGTCAAGAGAAACAACGATGGATGTCTATAAGGCTATATACAGACCAGTACTTACGTACGGACGCGAATCTTGAATATTGACGAAACAAGAAAAAAGCAAGATCAGAGCAGCAGAAATGAAGTATTTGAGAAGAGTAAAAGGAGAAATTAGGAATGAAAATTTCCGGAAAGAACTAAACACTGTATCAATGGAGGAATTTACTGAAAAACGACAACTCGGATGGTGGGACCATTTGCATAGAATGAACAACTCAATGCAGGTGAAGAAGGTGTGGAACAAGTTTATAAAGGATTAACGAAAGAGAATGGTTAGTTACCACCCTACACCCAATGGGTAGAAGGGATTGATTATATATATAACAAACGTATTTTTATATTACTCGGAAAGATATTTGTTTAATATACAGTTACGATTCTTTTCTTTAAAAAAAAAGCCTTTTAATAATAATTTCTTTTCTTTTCCTTATTGCGAATATTTCCATAATTTGTGTAGATTATAAATATCTTTCATTTTAAACGCTTATATGCACTTAAGTTAAACATTTCTAGTTCTTTAACCCCATTTAGTATATTCTGTGTGGAGACATATTTTGGATAAAATGTACTTGGAAACTATAACTAATGCACTGTTTTACAAGAAACATTTTATATCATCTTGTCGTAGATTCTTTACAGGGACAATTATATAGAAAATGATTAGTTTAGTCTGAGTTTATTGTAAGTATTTGCACTATACAATATACAAAAATCATGTGAACTACAAACCTCTCACATCAAAGTTTACCAAGAAACGCTTTTGCTAGTATTATTTAATGTTACGAATTTAACTGAAAAAGTTACGTAACAGCCCAAGAAACTTATACAATCACTAGTTTGCTTTCGATAAATCCAACATACAATTCAAATGTGAACAGTTCATCAAAATATAAATATCGATTTTAACAAATTTTCTCAGTAAACAAAGTAAAAAACATATATGTAACTACTGTTGGAACTACGGACTGCAAGAAAAATATGCTGATTATTGTTTCACTATTTTTTTATTTCAAATGCACATCCCTATAAATTGTACTATAAGCTGTTGTCGAAGTAGATCTTTTACTCATTACTATAGAAATTGTTATGAATTTCTATACTCATATTCTAGTAAAAACACAAAAGTGGTTTTGTCCTGAAGAAGCTGGTCATCTGCTTAAAATGTTTCCAAATGATTTTCAACTAATTTAGTCGATTCCTAATAAACTTCTAACAACAAACCTGGATCTGTATTCCATCCACATCACTATGTTTTTATATCAACATAAAGATACATTTTCTAAGTAATTGTACTTTTACAAATTGCATTAATTAACTCAATTGAAAGCTATTATCAGAAATTCAGCGAAAAAGATCGTAATACTTAATGTACAGATATTAATGCTTAATGAAACTTCAATAGATATATGCTAACTTTACCTGAAACTGAGATCAATATGACTTAATCGATTTTGATCAACCTTAACCACTTTCTTATTTTCACCTTGAAATAATATATTTCTGTCTCTTGTCAATAGTTTCTATTAAAAGATTTTTATGGGCACGGAAAGCTGATGTGACATTGCCAAAGATGCGAACCGATAATCTTTTCTTTCTATCACTTTTAACTGAAAAGTATTACAAAATTATATTTTTTCCTTGTACTTGCAATAGCTCCCGTAATAGCAGAACTCAAAGGTAAAGTAACAGCGTAAAGGTCGCAATACTTTTTAATGCCGAAATTTAAAAATCAAATAGCATACCTGTTAGCTTGCTTAGCGAATGGATAATACAGCGAGTGTTTTATGTTACTGTAATAATATTTTCTATTTTCTTATATTTTTTGAAAATACTCTCGCACAATTCAGTCGAACAGAACTATCGAACACATAGTGTCACTTCCGTTATACCAAAACTGACACGATTTTGTAATATCACTAATCGTATATGTGATGAATTGGTCCTAATCTAATCTGTCACTTTGAATTGGTTCAACGCGACGATGCGTCGGTAACAAACTAACGGCGTTTGCCAAATGTACAGAGCGTCGTGGCGCACGCTAACCAACGTCGATCCATTCCATCAGACGACCTTCCCGGAGTTTGCGCCATCTGTATACGTATCCGATAATGTTATCATCTATTAGTTGGGAATACTTAAAATATTTTATTTGATTTGATATATTGCAAATAGGCACGTACAAATTTCTAGTTCTCGCAACTAAATATATTAAGCTTACGGATTTTATAGATCATGTGCTCGACAACTGACAATAGATAGATCAGATAGTCATCGATTATAACTTTCTTAAATTTATTACTTGGAAAGTTAGATTTACCTACACTTAGACACAAAAGTCTACATACGGCTGATAAATGTCGACAAACAAAAACAGTAAACTAAAAATTACCTTATTTTTCTAGTGAACGTGATTAACTAACTATATTTCAATATTATACATAATACATAATTCATAAAAAGTCGATTATGTCCGTGAAACGAAACAAAAATAAATATTACATTAAAACAGCCTGCAACAAAGTTTACATTTATTAATATTAATACTGAGTTGATTCTTCTTTTGCGGCTATGACCACAGATAGTCGTACCGGTATGGAGTTTACAAGTTTTTCAGTTACATCTCTTGAAATTAGTCGCCATTCTTCAGCCAAAGTTATCTTTAAATCCGTCTTATTACGAATCGAACAGTTGGACAGTCTCCTATTCGATTCAGACCATAAATGTTCAATGAGGTGGACAGTCCCACCTTTACGCATGGGCTGGCTGGACTAGAGCCCAGTGCCCCGCGATCAATGGGGTCCCAAACCATAGCGGTAGCAGCGGAATCGATGATAAATTTTTCAATCACTATACAAGATTCGATTACTATTACAATCTATTACAGTGACATTAGCGCAAAAAAAGTTAGAGATGGAATGCACCTAGCAGAATATTTTAGAGATGTCCGAAATAGTGAGGGTAAAGAGGCTATAAGAGTTTCAGAATATCTTTTAAAAGAAAATAATATTGAAGACGCTTTTCCGGATATTGAAAAATCAATTACAATCTTTTTATGCATGATGGTCACTAACTGTAGTGGAGCACTGTTCTTCTCAAAACTGAAAAGGATTAAAAGTGAATTCAGAATTACAATTCTTGAGAAAAAATTGAACAGTTTGTCGCCGAGGTCGATTGAAAGCCAGGGGCTTGAAGAAATAGACTTGGAAGATGTCTTTCGTGATTTTACCACTCAAGAGTCTATTAGAAAAGTACCCTCTGTATCGGTATAGATTTTTTAAATATGTTTGCATTTGTTCATAAATTTTCAAAAATAAATTATACCGCCGCTTTGTTCCTGTTAATATCGACTCAAAATTTCTCTCGATAGGGCCCCATGCACCCCAGTGTCCAGGGCTCCCACTTGTCTTAAGACGACCCTGGTGGTGGAGTCCGGAGTTAGTTTTTTACATGATACGGTCGCCACTCTTTTATACGACATGAAGTATGTTTCGGATATTAATATTGAAATATAGTTAATTAAACACGTTCAGTATTGGAAACATACAACATAGATTTATGGAACTATCGCTTAGCTCCTCATTCGCAAACAATTGAGGATCAATGAGTATCAAGAATGTTTCAAAGTTGACTTTTTTACGAAGAGCCTAACAGGGTAAATAGCGGCACATGTACCCGAAAGCTAAATTAGGAAATAAAACAACAAATTTTATTCGTCAGAAATTCGTCATGCCGAGTTCTAGAGAAGATAGATATTTTTTCTGCAAAATTGTTATCGAAATTCAATACTATTTCTCGAGTCGTTTTTGGATTTCATACTTATTCTGTAAACTGCCGAAAAACGATGTATGAGCGTAAAGGATTTTGAACATATAAATACAAAGTGACATCTACAAAAGCTAATCTAATGTACTTTATCCACAAAAAATGCTTAATTTTCCTGAATATAAAAATGGTTAAATGTTGGCATACCTATTTAACTATCCTACTACCTAATCATTGGAACTAAACCAGAAACTACCATTACCAAGTCAATTAGTGAAAGACTATATATGTATTTCTGCAACTAAGTTTCCATCCCCAGTGAACCTAAATGGGAAAAAGGTGCTCGGGGGAGGACGGCAAGTTAGTTACCGAAATTCGTATTATTATATTATGTTATGTAATTATATATGTGTAATTAAGCCATTACAAACATCGTCACAATAATAATCAAAACATACAAAGTATGAGACAAGATACAAATTGACGCAGATAGCAAACAAGAGAGCAAACATCTGAAATTAAAAGAACACATACTTAATGCACTATCATACATATGTATAAGTTAATGCATTTGCATTCGCGGTTTGTGTGAATTCCTTAATGCTGTAACACTCCTAACAGCAGGTTCCTCTTGATTTCTTTCTTGAAACATTTGGCGGAACTTGGTAATAAACTATACAGCTTAGGTCCCCAGCATACACGTCAACCTACAATATGGCACCCTTAATTGTTGACGGTTGAATAAACGTGATTGTGTCCATTTGTGTCCATTAGTGCTGCTGTTGTGTACATGAGTTACTGCACCCAAGATGAAAAGGGATGTCAGGATAAGTATTCGTTCGCTCCTAAATTAGACTCTTCATGACTCATTGTTTTGCAGATTGCACGAGGAACTAATCGCCTTCTTCTGGAAAATGAATATTCGCGAAGCTCCAGCCATTGACCCCAAAGACACCAGCCTGTATTCAACAAGAAGTGAAACAGCAAAATATGCAGTCCTAGCAGCCTGACGCGTTGCGACACCTCCTACTCACCTAAGTACATACAGTGCTCCTAATAACTTAGTGGTAAGAGTTTCGATATCGGCTACCCATTTTAATTTTGTGCCGAAGGTCAGCTCCAGGAACTCCACGTTAGCATTGATATTGACATTCATTAATGTATGAACAGCAGCCTACCCAGTATCGACTCCTGTACCACTCCATACTTAGCTCCTTGAAGCTCAGATAATGAATTTTTTGATATAGACATAAATGGTTTACCATTCTCATTACCCCCACAGACCGCGGTTTAACAGCTACCTGCATGTATACTTTAATTCTTCACTTTCAAAGTAAAGGAACCAACCTGTACAGTGATCCATACATGTTTCGTGTACTTTGAGCCATACTAACAGCCTTGAATTACCACGAATGTATATACATTAGATAAGAATCGATTTGAAGAATTGATTCAAAAATGAAAACAAAAACTTGTGCAAAAAACTAACCTACAATTGTCGTAATTCGTTTGTTTTTGTATGATAATGATTATTAATGGGTTGCGACTCAAGGATTTCGTTTTAAGACTAATCAAGCTGAAATTTATAGGAAAAACAATTTCATATCATATCAAAATGATGTTTGAATATATTCCCCGGCGGTGTTTATCTTCTTGAAAATATTTGATCTTTTAACGTTGGCTCAAAGTATTTTCTAATTATTTTTTTCTATATATTAATAGTTAAGAATATGTGAGTTTCTTAACATACAAATAGAGATCGTATTATATAAAATATCTGCATAGATGTGTAGCATAGCACTGAGGTATCTATTTATTTTGATAGCCAGGATAAATTATACTCATTGTCAGTATTAACCCAGCTGTGTATAAATTTAGTCTTGATTTTGGCATAACATTAAAGAGTGACGTCATAAAAGAGTAAAACATTTCGCCGGGTGAAGCGAACAAACCGAGGCACATCGCCTCTCACACTCTAAACAAAAACATCCAAAAATATTTCGGTGTTCTCGCAAATGAAATAGGCGCGTCGAATTTAACGCCGTTTCTGTTACAACGTCATATGTACCACATGGATTATATACCTAAACAATGACGTCATCTTTCATCTCTTCGATGTATGTATAAACGGTTTGCCTAGAGGTAAAGAAGTAGCAATGCATCAGAACGGAACATCTGAAACGATGACGCCATGAGAGACGAAAATATTTCTGAATACATAATCGGTGAGCTGGCGTATTGTAAAATAAACTTAACACGCTAGAACTGAGTATTTACTGACTTAATTGACTTTTCACGCCATAACTATTACATCTGCCTGTCTTGTCATTAGCATCGAATATACAATAAAGTAAAAAACTAGGGCTATCCATAAAATGAAAAACACCAACTAATATCTATTACCGCTTACGTTTTTCGACAGTTCAATAACGTACTGGGAATGCGTGATAACTACATCATCAAATCGTTCCGTACTTTTTTATAGGTAATTATTGCTTCGCCCTTACTTCTGCCAGTTTATCACTGAACGACATTAATTACATGAGGTTTACTGTATTTAAACGTGTAAGTGCTTAGTGCTTATTATCATTAGGATTTGATTATGGAAATATAAAATACAACAAATTTGATTTAATCGGCACCTCCACCATTTTTTTCCAATTCGTACTTTTTCTATTACTAACGAAAGATACCTTTAGTTTTTCACTTTAGATACTCACTTCTACTATTTGCAAAGTATGGATAAAGCACAGAACAAATAAAAAGTAAGTTTTACAAAATACGATATTTGTATTAGTTTAATTAAGTAATAACAATTAATGATTTAATATTATAAACAATCAATTAATAGATGAAAGAAACTTGCAGTTACAGATAAAGGAGAACGGATTCCGAATCCATACTTTATTTCTTGTCAGGAAAGGGAAAGTATTCCTTAAATTGATTGAAGCATCGGTAATTGTAGTAAGTAATAATAAAGCAATAAAAGGGTAAGATATTCATTGCATTTTATTTAGAATTTGTTTGAACGTTATGAACAATCGATCTCTATTATCCAATCATGTGTTTTATTCTAACTTACACAATACTTACACTTAATACAAAACAATACCTATCATTATAATAATTCAGTTTTTAATTCTGGGAGGGACGATTTCTAAATGCAAATTATTCTGAAATATATAAACTATTCCTTTTAATGGCACAAAGTAAGCATCATCTATTCATTACAAGAAAATATTTTCTGAATTTAGAATATAAATAAATAAAAAATAAATAGCCTTTACAACAGTTAAAGCGCAAATTTTGTGCCTGTTATTTTTTAAATGTATACAGGGATGTTTACGGTCTTGTGATTTTATTTTCAACAGGTGATTAAACATCTTAAAATAAGGCATTAACGTAAAAATATCTTAACAAAGTTGCATAAAAAGAGAGATATTAATGTTAAAAGAATGTTGTAGTTTTTATTTTCTTTTTATTTTTAAGTGTTGATTAACCACCATAAAAAAAGGTTTTTAACGCTAAAACGATTGATCAACAACCTGTGCAAAGTTAATGTAGACGATAGCTTATTACTGAATTTCTTACTAAATAGGCTGATATCTGTAACTTTTCACATCTGTCAAGCTGTTTCATTAGTCGTCAATGCATTGCTGATTTGACGTAAATTTTTCCAAATAAATCCTAATAAGGAAAGTAAAAATGATCCATCGCACCAAAAGTGAATACGTACATGTTAATACATGTTATTTTTTACAGAATTCTGCCGCTGTACCTAAGTCGATTGTACGCTGAGCGATTTCCTAACTGGCCAACACCTATTCCACAAAAGTTCACTACTCTAGTAATCCGCGCACGAGGAACTAGTGTACTGCGAACACGTCAAGGTCGAGATGTTGGTCTCGGATACCGAAGAAGCAGTCTCAAATCTTGTAGAAAAAGATCCTTCTAAAACTTATTGGCCCATTTGTGTTGCCAAACCGAATGAATCGATATGATTATCTCTTATTTTTGCAAAATCAATTGATGGAACTATCGGTAGAAGTTCCTTTAAATGTACGTCGTCAAATGTGGTTTCTTCACGATGGCGCACCGCCGCATTTTAATCGGTTAGTTCGCCAACATTTAGATAATGTGTTTGAAAATAAGTGGATTGGCCCAAGTGGTCCTATGCCATTGCCTCCTCGGTCACCCGGCTTTAACCCCCTTGATTTCTACTTACGGGGTGTTATGAAGACCATGGTATACACCAACGACATAATTGATGTAGATGATCTTCATAACCGCGTTGAGGCAGATGCGGCGACAATTCGGGACAATCTTAAACGAAAGAAACTTCAGAACTTTCGCTGCACTCTTTCAATGGAATATATGCAAAGTATAACGTCCTCGGTAAGTCTGGATCATTAAAGTAGTTCGAAGATCTAATAATAAATCCGAGCATGGCTGCACTAGACAAGCACATCTGGCGAATATGACCTCTAAAAGAGAGTTGACTATCAAACAGTACCCCCAAGTCCCTGACAGTGTCACGTACAGGAACTTGACGGTCACCCACGCTGTACGACGAAGGAATAGCTTTTATCCTACGAGTAAGGGAAAAATGAGTGCATTTCTCAGGATTTAATATCAGGCTATTCCCCACCGACCACGCAGATACATAATCAATGCATTCCTGAAGCCTGCCAACATCATTGATAGTGTCAATTCTGGTAAACATTTTAACGGCATCGGGATATGCAAGAGTCTCACATTGTAAGGTCTCCAACAAATCAGTAATAATTTATCAGTCACATGAATATAATAATTTTAATACATATGAGCGTTAAACAACTATGCAAGTAAATGAAAAGTTACCACTACACATACTTAATGCGCACCGAAGTAAGGCGGCTCTCCAAGGGTAAATCACTGACTCGATTTTGGAAGCTGCGCGATGAAGTGAAGTGGTTCTTAGTGAAAAATCCTACCGCACTGAAAAATTCTCCCTAGAAAATCTGAACAATTTCGGATTTCTTACAAAATTAGCGTACCTGTCCGATATCTTTAACCACCTCAATCGTCTGAAATCAGATTGCAAGCAGTTTTATATTAACTCCATCTTGTTTCGATGTGGAGAGCAAAATTGAAGCAAATATTTTAAAGTTGGAATTGTGGGAGAAACGAGTCACAATTGGAAATGTGTAATCGCTCCACAACTTGTCATAGTTTTTAGATTTATTTCAGGACACCCCCCAAAGAAACAAGCTCGATGCTTCAATCAATTTAAGGAATACTTTCCCTTTCCTGATAAAAAAGAAAGCATGGATTCGGAATCCATTCTCAAAAAAAAAAAGATGAGACTCATAGATTTCATTGACTTAGTTACCAATACAGGGCTTCAAATTGCTATCAAAGAAGGCTGACTTCTGCGTTTACGTCCCCAGTGAAATGCGTGGTTCAGAAACAAAGCTTTGCGGAATTTGATTGCCATTCCCAGCTGCCTACCTCTCTGAATATTTGTCACTGTTCCAGGTAAAAACTAAATCAAATACAGCTCAATGCAGCTCAACATGCAGCTCAATTTGAACTGCGATCTCCGTGTAAAATTGTCAAAAATACATCAATGAAATTTTGAAAAACTTACAACAGAAATGCCACTTCACCATTCACATTAATTTCCTATTCTATATCATGTGTAGACGATATATTCTTTATGTATACAACTCGCACCTTTTTATATAGTTATTCAAAAGGATTTCTTGACTAGGGCTTGGATGTCCACGACAAAAAAGCATTTGGCAACCGCTTTTAGATCATCAATATTTCTAGTATTTCTTATTTCAACTGCCTACATTAAATTATTACTATTTGGTAAATTTGCTTAAATTTTCCTCATTGGTAAGTCCCTTTCAAACATAGATATTCGTATCGAGTTTGATATTAAATGCCTAAGGGTAGTTTAAATTGACCGACACATCAATTTTTTACTATCTCTCCATACTGCGCCCGAGATAGAATGATCTATCAGAATAAATATCTTTATTTTTTAAATTTAAGTTTTTAACTTTCGCATAACTGTTTAACTAACGCCATCAACGATAGTCATCTTTCATGCATCTTTCATTTCCTCTTAAATTCAGAGATATTATTTTATTTCCTCTAAATTTACTAATGCAGTGTACACTTAACATAAAGAGGCATCCAACGAAGTTCTCTAGATGATTCCATATGATAGCCGAGATGCTATGTACCCATGATAGGCTGATAATACTGCTTCAACATGAACTTGTTCATAGGTAAAAAAATACAAAAGGAGGCGACACCTCTTTTTATACGGACTTAGAAGTGACATTTCCATTACTTCATTTTCACATGGTCGTTACTACTCCATACTTACTTACTCTTACTTTAACTTGCCATTTATATAGGTTTTCTTGTTTATTAGCAATCTACATTCACCTTTATTACCATTACAAATGTAAGCTTTCGTTTTCCATTTTCATATTAATAAAAAAGGATCTTCTCGTGCAAAATCTGCATACACAGTACCTTTTCTGAGGATTTTCCCATGTGCAATACCACTGCACTATTTCTTTTTGCTTTTTTTCCTTCCAATAGTCTGCAATGGGTTTTAACAATACTTACGTTTTACATTTTTCCTTACTAAACAATAAACAAAACTGAGAACCTTTTACCCAATTGATAACACTTAGGACTCTGATGCAGGGGTATACTAGATCGAATATTTTTATGGGGACAACATATATATTTTATGAGTTAGTTTTATAGCTATTTTGATTTGAGGGGAATTCAATCAAGCGATGTGATTCCGCTTTCGAAGTTTATTCTTTCAGATCACTAGGCCATATTGTTTTAAGACGTTCGGGATTCTGGATACCACATAGGTTTGAAGCTGGTTCGTTGAGATAGCTTTGTAGGCGTTGAAAATGCGTGTTGATCCTTCTTTGGCGTATTACACCATTTGGTAGATACAAGTAGAGCAATAAAAAAGATAAAGGAGAGAAAAGACCTTACTGGGTGACCCATGCATTTTAGGAATAGACTTAAAAATAGTAGTGCACAGTTACTGCAGACGCTGTCCAGTGACAGGCCTGCGGTCCTATTTATTTTACAATTATTTACATTTTTTTTTAATTTCCTGTCTATGTCCAGTGAAAATTTGCAAGTCCTCATTAATTTCATCGAACCTCGAAAAAGAAAATGGACACAAATTACAGACGAGCAATCTCAGTTAAGGAGAAGCTAGCACTCTAAGGATTTAGCAGCAGGAGATTCGTATGAAAGTTTGCAGTACTTGTTGAAATTATCAATACAAGCTATTTCATTTAATTCACGCATTCATATTCAAGGGAATCACGCATTAGTTCGTATATTTTCCGAGGATCATTTTAACTTGATTTGACCCTAGGAATATCGTAATTATATTTATGTATAAATTAATTAATCGTTTACTCAAAACTTATCCTATCCCCAATCGACGACATTGCACCCGCTGCACACGACGTATACAAGCGAGTTCAGTAAAAACAACGCGCGGCATGTGTTCTTGAACACAACTAACATGTATTATTGGACACATACAAAAAACACCATAAAGTGACTCTTCTCTATGAAACAAAATAATGCCTTGAACTAAAGATACGCAAGGCCGGTTAGACTGAGTGTCTATATTATATTTAGGAGACCGTGCTGGTGACATACAAAAAGCTCTGTAAAGTGGCGCTCTCTATGAAACAAAAATAATGCCTTGAGCTAAAACCCGGTCAGGCTGAAATTTTATATTATATTTAGGAGGCCGTGCACAATACAAAACGCAAACATTTATTGATGTGGCAGCATGGGTGTTGTTGGAAACATGCAATTGCAATCGTTCTCAGTATTTTAGACTGGAAGCGTTGGATAATATTTATATTGGAATGGCTAGAGCATACCCAGAGGTGGTGTAGACAGGTGGTAATTGCTTTAAAAAGTATTTGAATTTGTAATAAAAAATTGCGTTTGCATTTCGTGGCAGCGTGACGAAACTATCTGGCCGTTCACAACCCAAGCAGCACAATTCCAATTTGCCCCAATTATTTTTAGTAACTTCAACATTAAATCATAAAATTACCTACAATTTTGTATTGTATTAATGGGTATTGTAATG
>JARFOC010000394.1:227437-247648 GCA_031763485.1 Osmoderma eremita | reverse complement strand
GACATTTCCGTCATCAATATTCCAGAGTATTTCCAGAAAATGGACACAACATCTGAGAAAGCGGCTTAAGCAATTGCATTATTGCAACAAGGCCAGAGTCAACGTTAAGTCGCTCGTGTTCTGCATGTGAGTTAATCTGCCGTATCAAGGGTTCATCGAAGATATCAAGAGAATGGTAACTTTGAACGGAGAACAGGTTCAGACAGAAAGCGGTGCACATAAGAGAGAGATGACCGATTCCCCGGGGGAGGGGGGGGGTAACACTAAGTATTGACAAGGTTTTTTCTCAAATTAAATTTAAAATGTCTCATTTGATTTATCCTCGTCATTCTTGAGTTTTAGCACCCTAAAACTTAACGGTATTTTTTTTTAAATAAGAAGTATGATTTAAAAGAATGTGCGCTCGTTTTAAAGCTAAGATCTTAACTTTAAAGGTATTGACAGCAAAAATGGAATTTAAGTTTTAATTTTTGTGCCAGAGGTGTTTTAATGCGAGTGTGCGGTCTGAGTCGATTTTTTGCTCTCAAGTGTATATTACATGGACACCGCTCGCTTATAATATTTGCCCGCGGCCTGAAATAGGGCACTTTCCTCCCTTGTTTTGAAATATACTATTTTCCCAGCAGGGAGAAAAGTTGTACTTTTGCTCGCTTATTTGAGGGAGGACAGTTGTACTTTTCTGACTAGGGCGGAAAGTAAGTAGCATTCTTATGATAAAACTGTACATCATTATATTAACCAATGAAATTATTGCATTCATCACAGTCGCAGGCTAAGTTGACAGTTTCCAAAAAATATTTGACAAACTAAGGTTACTATCTATCATCATCTATTCACAGGCATGTTTTTATTGTCTGTAGACAAAATTAGTTAAAATTGGACTGGTTGGGAAAGAAATTGTATTCAAACCACGTGAGGAAAGTGCTAATGCAGGTCTTGGGCAATTACAAACCTCCCCTTCGGCTCGGTTTATAATATTTGCCCGCAGCCTGCAATAGGGCACTTTTCTTCCTTGGCTTGAAATATACTATTTCATAATCAATAAAGTAATAGCTCGAAAAATGTAGGTTGTACATGTTGGAAACAGTAACGTATGTAGTCTGATATGCTGATGGATCCGTGTAATATACAGGGTGACGTATCAGTGTGGCAAAGCTCGATATATCCGTTATCATATAAGATATCAAAGAAACTTATTCACGAAAATTGTAGGCAGTCTTGAACTTAACATTTTAAAATTATTTTCATATATACAGGCTGTTTCATATCACCGAGGTTAACCAAACATACGTTCTCTTAAATAGAACAGCCTGTATTTTATATCATGAAAAGAAAGATTAGTTTAGGTATTTTCAGTTTTATAAAGCACTCTCTATACCTGAAGTCATTAATGTCTAAGATATTTTAAAGTCTTTTTATAAAAGTGAGATTTTTAGAAAGTATTTTAATATCACGAGTTAATCCTGGAAAAAATGACAGTAAGATAGTATTAAGTCTTTATTAGATAGGAGATTATTTTTTGGAAGGACGAGTGAATGGTGAAGCTTATTTAGACTCTTTAGAAAATCATTTTCAGCAACTACAGCAACCACTCTTAGTCATGCAGTGCCATTTTTAGAAGCGTGATATTTATTTTAGAAATGTTTTTAAAGAATAAAAAAAAATTTAAAGATATTGAACAAAAATGTCTTGTTTGATTAATTGAGAATTGATTGCTACTATAATAAAATTGATTCTAAGCCAGAATTGATCATGTTAATAAATTGTTGCAACTATTGAAAAGTAGGTAGAAAATTTTTTGAAAATATGTTAAAGGTACAAAGACACGAAATGAAAAGTTTTAATGGTACCACCAAGTTTATTATTCTTTGGACATCAAATCGCAACTTTAACTTCCTAAAACACAGTACTTTATTTATTATATTTATAGTAACGTTAATTTGCCTATAGCTGCTGCTGTATGCGTCTATGTGTACGCATAACGAACACATCGCTTTTGAATTCGTAACGATATTTTGCAATAGACAATTTTTTGTGATGTTCTCATGGCGTGGTATTACACCCAGCGGACGAACCCAGAAACCTTTCGAAAAAAGTTCTAATTATCCGCGCTAATTGCGTCATACCTACCGTTCCATCGGTAAACGTATGTATGCCCATTATTTAGTGTCAATGCCATAAACTTAACACGGTTCATCAAGGTTTCAAAATTACACTTTACGTTTACCAGAGTTAAGAGAACCGATATCGTAAACAGCAGATCGATGTAAATCTGTTTGGAAACAGGATTCACAAATGATGACATACGATGATGACCTTAAACGCTCTTGTGGCATTCTTCTTCGCCTTTTTTGTTCAAAACGGTCGATATACAGTAGATGCTCCAATTTTTATTAGGATAAACACAAGATCCTTATTATAAAGTATTATTGCGTCATGCCAGCACAGGTAACGCTACAGCAGCGAATATATCTTTGTGCAGGTCTTACTTCATTTCTTTTTGATGTATCTGTGCAAGTCTCATTTAATTTTATAATGTGTAACAACGGTGTAGAACGTCTGATTAAGCAACTTTATCGACAGGAGTTTTATTGAAGAAGATCATATACTTTCAATGCATATACACCTTGAACTAATTAAAAAATTCCAATAACGATTCGCTCTGCATTTGATACTATGTAATTTTGTTCGCACTCACTTTCATGACATACAAAGAGTTTTTCAACAACATAACCGCACATTACAACAAGCTTAATTAAGAAGTTTCTACGATATGATCCATCTAATAGATGCAAAATATTCGTAAATGGAATGTTTTTTGTCTTTTTTTAACTTATTGCTACACATCAGGAATTAGATTCTTTTGCCTAACCACGACATAATTAACGATTGATATGAAATTTTATTATAAATGGCAAGACAAGATTGAAATACGTGATAATTGAATCTTAACGATTTATCTTAGTTGGGTATTACGCATCATTAGAGAGATAGTTATTTCTATTCTAAAGCTATTGGGTGTCGAAAGTTATTTAAACTCTTCTTGCCTATTCTCATTTTCACATTTCTTTTTATACATCCAGGAAGTTCTGTTATAACACTGTAACTATAGAAATTTAATTTATTTTTATCAATTGCAAACAATCATCGAATTGTTTATTTTTATTATGCTATCCATTCCCCTTCGGAAACAACATTTCCATTCAACCACATCGTTGCTATTCAATTGTAAACAGTAACTACAGTACTCTGAATATACGAGGTGTGTAAATTAAGTAATGAGAGTTATATTTTTATTTGAATATAATCACAATTGAACGTTGTCTCCCTCGAAATAACTCCGTTGGGAAGCCACACAGCGTTGGAAACGGTTCTTCCATTCCTCATGGAAATCCTGGAACTCGGATACTGGAATCGCGTTTAGCTGGTCTGTTACAGCCGTTTGAATGTTTTCGAGTGTCCCAAAATGATGTCCCTTCAGATGAATTTTCAATCCCGGGAAGAGGAAAAAGTCACAAGGACTCAAGTCAGGTGGATAAGGAGGCTGAGGAGCCACAAAAATATGTTTACTGGCCAAAAAACCGTTTATGGAAATGGTTGCGTGACAAGGCGCATTGTCCAATCGTTCTTGGTGTTTGGTCTCAGACGCATGAATCTTTCGATAACTTCTCGGTAAAAATGTTGATTATCTGTCTGACCTTGAGGCACGAACTCTTTGTGAACGATTCCCTGGCTATCAAAGCAACAAATCTGCATGCTCTTAATCTTTGATATGCTCGTTCTTGCTTTCTTGGGGTTTGGAGAGCCTGAAGTGTGCTATTCCATGCTGTGGCGCTTTGTTCCGGGTCATACTCGAACACCCAAGTCTGAGCGCACAAGATCGCGGATTTTGTCGACATTGCCATCGGTTCTTGCAGTTGAAGGCCTTCCGCTGCGTGTCTCATATCCCATCGACTCTTTTCCTTCTGATAATGCCTTAAACCACCGAAAAACCTGGGCGTTTGACAAAACACTGTCTCGCTAAGCCTGCTGAAATTTTGCAAAGGTTTCTGTTGCACTTTGCTCAACTCGAAAGCATAATCTGATAACACACCGTTGCTCGAAATTAATTAATTAATATCAAACGCTGCGTTGTCAGTCTCATTACTTAATTCACACCTCGTATGTGCAGTCAGCGATAACTTCTGAAACACATGTGACCGTCAATTCAGTAATTTTATGTTTGTTTTCGTTTGAAATATGGGTATGCAGGCGATAATAATTTCATCCATGTAGTCTGCCAGTTTACGTGTCTTCCATATTGTGTTTCTTTCTAGAATTGAGAATTGCAAATCGAGGTTAGTAACACAAACACTGTTTCAAACTTATGTAATTTAAATTTAATGCTGGGTGGGGTAGTTTTCGGGAATTCTCCCTGGTTCTGTATGAGACAAATGAATGAAACAATTGAATTGTAAATGTACTAAATATATGTAACCTACACTGAACCGGGATATATGCTGTTGTTATTTGTAATGCAGAGACTTAACGCTTCGCCCGTTTGTGATGATGTAGCTAACACTTTACGAGTAAAAAAAACAGTAGTTATGTTCCCTCGCAAATGAAGTCTCTTCCATAGAAGGAAATATTGTTGGGACTGCCTGCGATTGAAGCCTATTACGATGATCATTTAAGAAATGTTTAGCTTCAAAATGTCAACCACACACTGTGACTCTTATGTAGACTTTTCAATTTCAATAATAGGTCTTCACGCCCACATGCTACTGCCCATATTCTTGCGCTAAACAAGAAAGATAAAAGAAATAATTAATGGTGTATTTCTAGTTAATATTCATTATAATTAATTAGTTTTCTGCTTTTATTGCAATTAATTATATTTTCAGTACAAATACATTAATATGTATTGTATTATGCACCTGGCATTCGATTTCGCATTTTTTTCATTTACTGTGAAAACATAATACATGCATTTGTTTCTAGAATATGTACAGGTAACCTATCAATCTTTTATACACCTTTTACATTACATTTATTAAAATGCAGAACAAACATACAGAACCAATCAATAAGATATAACATAAATTCAGGGAGTATGTACTTTCATACTTCCACATAAGTCTGCAAAAACAAATTATTTTATCTCGATTATAGCTTCTGACTACCATTATTACGCATTATATCACACAAAACAGAACTGGCAAACTATTACTGTTTTTTAATAACGACAATAACAGAGGAGAGCGGCCACAACAGTTAGATGGGCATCGCCATATTACCATCCTTTTATAAACGTAATGGAAATGCGATAATTAAAACAACGTATTATGATATCACATATGTATAGATTTACAACTAAAAATGTACTTACCCTGGATAGTTCTGTCAGTTCCGAGAGGTTCCATTTAATCAGAAAATCAGTGCATTACATCACACCACTGCTAGTTTGCAAAACAACTGAACGTCTTCCTTCTTGCATATAAATATATTGTACTATTTTTATTGGTAGAATAGAAATAGTATTGGGAGTGGGAGGATGATGATGGATTAATACTTAATAAATCTATCTCTTTACAGTTTGAGTCAAACAGAATCTTTATTATTAGATTAGTACTCATCAATATTGAAAAAAGTATATAATTTTATTAAATTTATTTGAAGAAATACTTACTTTCAGATGTTACTGTTGTAATGGACCGTACGGTCATTTACATACACCCCATATGTACATCTTAACCTACGGAATTTGAAAAATTCATACGATCAAAACTAGGTAATCTAAAGAGAAACTCTTACACATTGAGATGGGCAGAATATTAAAATTGGATAATAAGCTAAACGCTAGAATAATATTTCCATTTAGAGTATAAATGTCAAAATAATAGGTTAAACCGAGGGATTTTTGGCAGGGTTTTCAACAGCAACAAATGTACACAGGGACAATTAGTATGTACATATAGTGAAAGTGAATATTAGAGGACTGTATAAATGTATAATGAACAATTAAAAAAGTGTAAATTATAATTGTACTCCTCGGTACTACAAACATTGTCAAAAATCCTGGATACACCTGATTATAAGCCATTAAAAAGTTTGTTCTGCTTAATTGCAAAGTATAAACATTAAATATGAATAAAAGACAAATATTGTCAATGTTATAAGTAGTTAGAAATGGTTTGTATATTTATAGTTTGTTATATAGTGAAAATTTGACAATTCAAAATAATAATTATAAAATAAAAAGGGGTGAGAAGATGGAATCCTCTTGTAAAGATAGTGGGTCAATATAGAAACCGTCATATCCATATATTTGTACCAATTCCAGATTTAAATGAATGAATTAACTGATAAATCTTGAAATTGCGTGGTAACTGGCAGCTGCTGGGTCCATTGGAACTAGAAATATTTAAAAGAAAGAAAAGGTATTAAAATACACAGGAAAACATAGGGAACAGAGATATAGGTTTGAAGTTTAAATTTAAAATAAGAATAAATAATTCATTATTTAAATAATATATAGTTTCTTTAGATTGGTAATAGAAAACAATTGTGGGGGCATTCTTTGGGGTGGCGTCAGAAAAGTTATAAATAGATGTAATAAATAGAGTTAATAAAAATACCATTGTCAATCAGTTATAAATATAATATGTTTTCACCAGCAAAAATTAATGATAAGATGTCAAGTAGTAAAAAGTAAACAACCTTACCTTTCGGAAATCCTGTGTACCTATATGGGAACCTAACAGCTGGCAGTTTATTACTCATGTAAGGATCGTCATCACTTGGAGAGTTCCTGTAATCCGTATCCCTGGCCACGGAAGGTATCGGCACATCACCAGAACATGCCATTGTCCAGATATGCAGACAGGACGAACATAAACCCGGATCCTTCTTTCCATTTCCCTTGATTTAACCTACAATCGCAAAATTATTCAGGTATTTCTAGAATATAAGAATTAGTAAATAAATACTCACTGTTTGGTCGGAAACCAGTAATAACCAATAATGTTTAATTATCTAGTGGCAATTTATCAGATAAAGTATAAGAACGTCAAGATACCATGATATAAAAAAGAAAGATAATGAAGGAGGTAGGCAACTCAATAAACACTTGAAAATAGATAGTTTGGATATAAGTAAAGTTTTTTTGTTTAGTATTTAAAAAGACAGTGTGTACGTCGATGTTTTTTTGTGTATTACATTTGTTATTATTTAAAATGAATGAATTTTATTTAAGTCTTAAATTAAGCATTAAGCAGTTACAAATAAGAGCAATCAGGATGGAAGTTATGCAACTTAAGAACCTTTTTCCCCTGAGAGACTGAATGTAAGTAAGTTTTTCTTATACTTAAAGAAGCATTTATTTTGATCATATCTGAAAGTATCAACATAGAATCTTCAGGATCAAAATCATTTTAGGCGGGGGTGTAGAAATTTATAAACCTGTTTGAAAGGGTCAATTGTAATTTAAAGTAAATCATTGCCAGGGTTTAGCAAAAACCATTTATTTGCGATTGCATGTATAAATGCGTGGGTGGAATGATATAGTGCATTCCATCACAACTTCCTCCAAATATAATTTGTGTTAAATGGTTTTGTTTTGTTTTGTATACTATATTTACTTGTGGTTAGGAAATTTAATATATGGTACGTGATTTACTTTGCCAGAACTGCGCGACCTGAGATAAGTATAAAATAGAGTACTCATGGTAACCAAATTATTTATTTATTTATTATTGTAAGAGTACCGTTGCACTGTTTAATAAATATATTAGCAGACAATAAATGGTACCCAAATAATTTATTTAGTATCAAGAACAAAATCAATATCATTATGTTTACATACACCTTTTAAACTGTGTAACTTTTGCCTAAACACTCCAATCCCAAATAAATTGGTTTGTTAAATATGAAAGGATCTTTCCCTCAGTGCAGTAACAAAAAATTTTATGTTGTATTAAACCTACATTTTTCTCAGTGTAGCTGTTGAAGCTATTAAGCAGGTCAGGATTTGCTGAAATTGCCTTAGATATAAATCTAAACAAACCTCTATAGAAGCGTTAATCAGCGTTAATTAACGCTTCGATAAGCATTGAAGAATTAAAAAAAGTTAAGTTATTACATTGCGCTCGCACTACATGAACGCAACAAGCTACCCACAACTTGCGCAGTATTAACCTTTCCAGTGACATTTAGTGCGGAAAATCGTCACGTCAAACTAGTCACGGTGTTCTTTTACGTCCGCGGGCAATCTTCGCCTTGCTATATTAAAACTCGTACGCAACCGTCACCAACTTCGGCGTATAGGTTAACGAACCTGTTGTAGATTTCATCCTGCTTCTAAATGATAAACAATCCTCCGTCTGACATATCGAAAATATAATCAACTTGGGAGTCGAGCCAGTTAAGAATATATATACGTTGGGGGTACGGAGACCGCGTAGGCACAATATAGTTGCGCCATTGGTGTTAGGATGCAACGCGTCGGCGTCGCAACGTTGTTCACCTGCATGCCGCCACCGTCAGTACAACCGGATGCTTTACTTGACGCGCTCACGTGACCACGCTTGATTGTAATTAATACGGATATACGGTGTAGGAAACATCT
The DNA here is from genome assembly GCA_031763485.1 of Osmoderma eremita. Taxonomy (NCBI): domain Eukaryota; kingdom Metazoa; phylum Arthropoda; class Insecta; order Coleoptera; family Scarabaeidae; genus Osmoderma; species Osmoderma eremita. Next base: position 239,043 of record JARFOC010000394.1, on the reverse strand, counting down.
TTGTTAATGTTTTCTCTGCGATTTTTTCGCGCAATCCAGTTTTATTAGTTCTGTTTTTATTTAGCCTTGCAAGCATTATTGGTGTTGAATGTTAGTTAGTGTTTGGTTGAGTTATTTTGTAGTGGAAATTATAATATAATACTAAACACACGCGTATGTTTGTGATCGGGACTTACAGTAAACTGCAGTGCGAGGAGTAAAGCCGAGAGGTAAATGATAGGAACTTCGCGATTTATAGCTGTAAATGTATGTATAAACTCTTTCTATTTTATTTTCTTTTAAGTATAATGATGTTTTGTACTCTTGTTCAAGTAATTATATGTATAATTAAAAAAATTAAACCTAGAACCACGTTACAAATATCAGTGTTTGTTCTCATGTTGACTTTCCAACGTATTTGAAAATGCCTTTAAATTCTGTAGAAGTGCTTTTTTAAGACATACAAAGAGCAATTTTAATATTACTAAATAATTTTTTAATACCCATAATATAGAGTAAGATCGCAAATCATTTTATCTGTGGAAAGTTTAACTTTGGATGTTAATATTAAATATTAAAAAATCTTAAGAACCTAGACAAATAATAATTAAAAACGTAAATAAAGATGTGATTTATAGATCTTTTGGTATACATTACAAATAATAGGATACGGTGGCTTAAAATAGTAAAAATAAAAAACAAAAAATACCCTTACCACCTCGATGAGTAAAGAACTCCATATACGTATTTCGGCAACTAAGTTGCCATCCTCAGCAGAATCCACGAAGGAAGATAATGTTAGACGTCGCACTCTGGGAGATTTTCACCACACAGAACACCACCTGAATAACACTGACTAACTGCATTAATAACACTAACAATGTTATTCAAGTGGTGTTGTGTGTGGTGCAAATCTCCCAGAGTGCGACGTCTAACATTATCTTCCTTCGTACATTCTGCTGAGGATGTCAACTTAGTTGCCGAAATACATCTTCACCCATCGAGGTGGTAAGGGTATTTTTTATTTTTACTATAGATCTTTTCACAAAAAGATCTACAAATAGATGTTTTCTATGAGCAGGTAAGTTATTATATATTTTTTGCTTATTTTGTTAATACTCATACTGGTTATTGTCATAATGGAAACAGCTGCATGTTTATTCTAGCATTATATCTAGGAAAACTTGCATTGCTATGCTATGGTTATTTTTATGCTGACTCTAGTGTATACTGCAGGTGTGGCCAAACTTTTATCCCTTAGGGCCTACTTATTCTGTAAAATAGTCTGCGGGCGACATTGAATATGGGCAAACAATTTTAGGATTCTCCATAGATATTTTAATACATATATTAACAATAACTTCAATTAAAAAAATAATATGGCAAATAAAGAAAACAAATAATTATATACTTTTTTATTTTATGAATCACAATAATATTTATTAAATTAAAAAAATTACAATGTAAACGATAAATACGCAAAAAAATTTAACAAACGAAAAGAATTATAATTTTTTAATTTTTTGAAATGAAATACTTATTAACTTAAAAAATACAGTGTAAATAAGAAAATGAATAAAAATATTTAATTGGGCGAAACCTGACTTTGCATAAGTGCAGCAAGTTTTTCAAAATTTATTTGTTTATTGCGATCGATGCTTTGTTTTGATCGCATTCATAAATGAAAATGCGGATTCACATAAATACATATGTTCATCCAAAGAAGGCATTGAAACGTGCAACAATTGTCCAAATATTTGGATATTTATCTTTATTTATCAGTTTCTAAAAATAACTATCTGAAACCAGTGAATTAAATTTATGTCGCATTTAATATTTACTATTTCTTCTTCCAAGCATGCTAAATTTTTAGTACTGAGAAAGTTGTTTAGTTTCTGAGCTAGACTTTCAATATCGATGTTGTCGTTAAATAGGCGAGACAAAAAACTGGCAATATCTTCAAGTTCACTTAATGTCAGAAATCTTCTTTCAAATTGTTTTAGAATCCGTGCAATTAATATCGGCATATTTGTCGTAAGATTCTTTTTGTTTTTAAACTCATCAGCCAGATTTTGATAATGCTTTAAATCACGAGGTTTTAATTGGATTGCAAGCATATTTAGTTTCTCTTTAAGTGACTTCAAAATGCTAATCATATCTATTATTGTTGTATCTTTACCCTGAAGTTGCAGGTCTAATTGGTGTAATTTTTCAGTAACATCGCAGAAAAAAGCAAGATCTTGATCATTTAATTGTGAATATGAATCATCTTTAATTTGTAAAGATGAGCATATTTATGGCGGAAGTTCTCTGAATCTCGTTAAAAATGTAGCAAGACCTAATCATCTTACGTCAGTATGTAGTAACAGTTCACTGTGTTCATCGCCGCATTCTTTCAGCAAAACGCGAAAAGTTTGATAGAATTACGTGTTTTTGCCATTGAATTCCAACTTAAGAGGGGACCCATTCCTTTGACGGGCATGGAGGGCCATATATTTAGTTCTTCTAACCTCAAAATTTATTTTTAGAGAACGACTTGCCCAAAATTTGCCGCAACTCATTCGCTAAAATCTCAATGCAATCTCCATGGGTATTCGGAGTGATTAATACTCGAATCTCATGTGCATAAATGGTTAAATATGCTGGTGATAAAAACAAAATAATATAATTAGATAACATAAGAAGAAAACAAAACAGTAGCAAGAAAAGATCCCTGAAAAATCCAATATTGAAGGGGCAACTGATACGACTTCGGCAAATGAAGTTTACTATTCTGTTTCATAAATCTCAGTTTTACTAATTTTCAGTTTATCCTTGAAGTGCGATGTGAACCAATACGTAGCGTTGCCTAATTTCATATATTTCCAGCTTACTTAAGTTTTCTGCGCCATACACAACCAAACTTTTGTAGATCACACATTCCTAGGACTGTTCTCTGGTCTCACTACCTTGTATCGTAGTATTATAAAAAGAAATCAGAAGAACCAGAAACCAAGAGAAAGATTGTCAATAGTAATATTATGCTTACCCAAGAAAGAATTTAGTCTGTCTAACATGTAGTGCTATAGGATCCAGGACAAAACAGAAATCAAAGCAAAAGCCTACCATTACCCATAACCGTACATTTCCCTTTCTTGTGCATGCAAACAATCTCAGATTTTTAAAGAATATCTGGAAACACTCCAAAACACTTACCAAAACAATTTCTTGGGCTGAGGAGCCATTATCAGTAAAAATTTTAAGGACTATGGGGCAGTATAATAAACACATTTGATCGGATCACTCACTCCTCGTTTTGGTAACGTAAGTTGTAATAGAAAGTAGTGCATCGTTTTAATGATAGTTATGTTTACGTTAATTCAGTTATGCGGTTGTAATCAATCTATTGTAAGATGAGGAGTGATCCGATACTTAATAAATGTTATGTTATGGGTGGTTTTAGTTTTGTTACGGGACCATCTAATTACATTCCACATAGTTTTACATTTATTTTCTGCAGAATTTATATAATTACTATTAAAAGCAATTATAATTTTATTAACCCAGTTTCTATGACGTTTTGTAGCTTCTCTATGTAAACCACTTAATTTCGGAACGGTTTTTTTAAATAAAATAAGCAGATTTTTCGGAAGGAGTCTTGGCGTTTTCATATCGTTATTTACCCAAATTTTGGTTAATTATCTCTAACAAGAACTTTCCTGCATGGAAAAGCATTATTGTATTTATTTAGTTATCCGTCAAAGCTTGCCATGAACATTGGAAACGTTAAATACATCGAACCAAAGCTTGTTTAACCGGAAGAACTGTTTAACTGGCTTTTATTGTTTACATCTAATGGACCACGTTCAAAATAAGGCTTACGCCCTTTCGGTAATTTATTCATGTTGAATACCAACAGTGATAGTCGGTGATCGCATATGTAAGTGTTCTCAGTGGCGAGGCATAAAAAATGTAAAAAAATTATCAATTAGCGTATTGGCATATTGTGATTTTTCGCGCGACTTAATTTCTTCTTCCGCGAGATCTACTAAAAGAACGCCTTTGATACCATATACAACTAGGTTAAAGCCTTAGTTACTATTTCGCTTTATATCTTGCAAAAGAAAACTCAAGCAAAAATAAAGAACGCAGCATTTCGAGGTATCTAACGTAAAATAATGTGTACAATGGCCACTCGTAAATCATAAATCGCACCGAGATTAGATTCGTGTAGCAATTTATAGAAAAAGTAGAAATGATTATAAATTTTATTTAAATACTTGCAACATGTGCTACTTATGACATGCCTATATTGTAAAGAACGTACTGAATTCTTTGCCCTTGTAGTTGTGATTTATAACATAATAGTTTAGATAGCAATAAAATTGATATAAATAGGATTTACCGTTACATGCTTACATATCTTGATCATGCATACGATGAAGGCTTTTTTAACTTCTGCTTCAAGTTTCAAGTTCATGTTTTGCGTTTCACGGCTGCAGACCAAAACAGATAGAACTAGTATGTGAGTATTCAGATGTGATAGATACTAGGTTTGTTCGATTTGGCCAGAATGTTGTGGAGCCAAACCGAACAAACCCACTCTCTGGGCATGCTAAGACATCTATAATGAATATACATAAGTAAGGACTAAATGTACCGCTACTAAATTTGAATACGTTATTTAACATAGTTTATTTTATTATGTGTTCCAAATATTTTACAATTATTTTCATGTTTAATACACATTTTACCTATCATTCTTAGCGATTAAGATACTTTCTTGGGTCTCCTGAGTTGTGTAGATGGTAGTTATTAGTAAGCCTGCAAAAATAAACATTTAGCGATTTTTGGAACTAGAAGTGTTAATTCTTAGATATTAATGGTGTCTTGTTTCCTTTTCCGTGAGCAGCCTTCAAATTTATATAATGTGAAGACGTTTATACGTAGTTAATATCAAATTTCGGTAAAGCACTTTGTAATAGTATGCGTCGATACTGCAGTATTCCGGCCCCTATGCATGCAATGTGGAAATCACGAAATAGGTATTTGTAATATTAGCCAATTTCAGATTTGGCCAGGGCTTTTAGAGCAAAATATTATAAGGTTCACAAATACCAATAGTTTTGATTGCTTGGCACTCCGTCATTCTTCTTTTCATATTATCTACAAATGACTACCTACATTTTTTTAGCAATTGCTTTTACCGCTCTTTGTTTTCAGTAAGAAGTGCTGTAAATTTTTAATTGGATATAAGTAAATTTGACTATTAAATAGACAAACAATACCAAACGCGGACATCCGACACATTGTATTCTGCTACAGAAGAATTTTTGTTTATTTATTTTTTATTGAATTCATAATATTATAATTTTTAGTTAATTTAAGATTGGGGCAGGGCTCTTGGAGCAAGATTCTACATAGTTATATACTAATAATTGCATGCCACCCACTCATTCTTATCTTATTGTTATTTACAAATTATTACCTGCAGTTTCTTAGCAATTATTTTTACCGACTTTCTATTTTCAGTAAGAGGGGTTGTACATTTTTAATTAGGAATAAATAAATTTGACTGTTAAATATACAATAAGTCGCAATCGGGGACATTTGGTGAATCATATCCTAGGTCAGAGCTAAATGGAATAATACCATGGCAACAAACCCTAGTTGCTCTGTGTAAATTTTACATTCTAAAGACTCACCATACTGGTAATATACCGCCTGGAAGTTGCGAGCGGCTAGGAATTCTTGCACCGTCTTGAGGTCCATGAAAAAATGAGAATTATGGGAACTGATGTACTTCGCATACGCATATGTGTTGGAGAGGTAAGAGCAGGGTAGAGATTTTAAACCTGCTAGATACAATTGTTAGTCGCTTGTAGTCTGTTACTGACTGTGTGCCAGATTATCGCCGACGAGAGCATACTGAAGCCACTCGCGATTATACTCGTCCTGAACAGTGAAAGGCTTTTCTTAATGGTAGCCGCTTGACATGAGTCTCGGGAAACACTTCAGCCTATTGGCTTTTTGTATACGTCTCCCATTTTTTGTACCCACTTCCTATTCCACCCATTCCGAAATCCTTGTGCCCTGTACCAATCTGTACAGGTCCTTGGCCGGTTGGTCTATATAGTCCTATGGGTTCATTTTTGGTTTCCCAAAGATTGCCATTCTTCTGGGGTCTAAGGCCTTGCATTCACATAGGATGTGGTATGCAGTCTCTATAGCCCCATTCACACAGCCTGCAGCTTGGGTCCTCAATGTCAACCACAATTTGCTGTAGGTGTCCCTTCATTCCACTGTCCTGTCAGCAGAGCTATTACTGTACGAAGATGAATCCTACTAGGATTTAGTAGTTCGTCAGCCTTCTTTACTAATGGCTCCTTAATAAAGGTTTTGCCATGACTTTGCCTGGTTGTATGTTTTCAGTATTCTTTGTGTTGTTCTTGGACATCTGCCCTCGTAGTATGTTTTTAGACACTCCCAGGGCAGGTTATGGGTCCACAAATGAAGACGATGGTCCTTTCTTTGCTAGCTCATCGGCTCTTTCATTGCCTACGATTCCCGAATGTCCAGGTACTCCCAACAAACGTTCCCCAAGCACATTCAGTCCTTGTATGCATTCCTAAGCCAGCCTTGATGTCACTTTGGGCTTCCATAGTGCCCTGAGTGTCGCCTGACTATCTGTTGCAATACAGATCCGCTTATTACTAAGTGAAAGGCTTAATAATGTTCAAGAGAAACTACAAAGGATAAACCTACATATATTATGGTAGCAAAATTTAGAACAGTTATTAGCTTCCTACATCATTTTTGTTTTTTGGTTTATAGTGTCGTTTACAGGTAATAGTTTATTTCGTTATAACACAACAAAATAGATTTTAGTTATAATTTTTGTTTATTTTCACAAAATCAACTTCAATAGATTTTATTTTGATTATTCCTAATATAATGTGTTAACGGGTCCAGTACAGTAAACAATTACACCCATCGAGTCTAATGCTAATGAAACGGATCCAAATAACACCTGACTTGCAAGGGCTACGTTCTTATAGTCGACCACCCAAAATCATGGTTTCCTACAGCCACAACGCTTGCTTCTGCAGTTGTAGGTTATTCATAGAAATAAAATGTTTTTCTTCTAGAATGTCATGTTAAGGAAACGAATGCCTTAAATGCTATCAGCGTCATTTTCAGTATCCCATCGCATGCCATGGTTTTCGGGCAAGCTTGTAATTCACTTGTGTAGATTTACAAGAATAATATATACGTCCAATTTGAGGGTAGTTTTGGGAAAGTAATTTGAATATGTAAACGAAGAGTTGTACCTCCACAAATAATAATGTCATATTAGAGACCGTAGATAACTTTGTTCAAACAAAAAAAATTAATTACCTGCTATTGAAAATGATTTACCCTTCCGTACTTGTTTAAAATTTTGTGACCGAGTACCCGTTCCGGTCCCAGGAATGAGTAAATTAAGAGTTAATATTTTTTTTCTGTTGATAAATTGTTCACATTTAGCTAAATTCGATGGCAGAGAGTTAAATAATTTTAAGTCCATACAATTTGAAGACAATTTGCTAACTTCCGGTCTAGCAAAAGGAATCCTAAACTGATACTCAGCCTTCACAATAAATTTCACTACTCTTCACAATCTTTGCCCTGTTCAAAAAATATGGATACATAGTTCGAAAATGTATAAGCCCCTTAATGGCAATATTTGAAATTCTCGAAAGAGCTCCCTGGAACTATAGGTACTGCATACATTTGCGATGATTCTCATAATTCGTTTCTGTGCCACAAAAACAGCGTGTGCAGGAGACGATCCTTCCCAAAAACCAACGCCATATCGCAGTCTACTCTCAACCAAGGCATGATATGTAGCTATCAACTGCTTTCTTGTTAGTACATACTTTAAATTACGAAATAGGTACATTAAGAAATTAAGTTTAGAAATTAAATATTCACTATGGTTTTTCCATGTAAGGCTCTGATCCAAATGTAGGCCTAAAAATTTAGTACTATCCGTAGATGATAACATTTCACCATAAATACAGAGATTAAGTAACGGTACGGTATGTTGCGGCATAGTGGACTATCACATATTGAGTTTTATCTACATTTACAAGAGTTTATGTTCGCTCAACCACTGATTAAGCCTGCCAAGAAAATAATTACATTTATATTGTAGAGTTTCTTTTACTTTATCACATATAACAACATAAATGTCATCACCATACAAATTTATATGACTGAGATTGTCCAAAAAATATTTTCAATATCATCAATATATAACAAAAATAGAACAGGTCCTAAGATCGAACCCTGAGGTACTCCCATACTATTGTTGAGACTAGTAAAAATGATAGGTTTTTTACTCCTTCAAAATTAAAATTCCATGATACAATCTGCTTCCGATCACTCAGAAAAGACGACACGCACTGCAATGCAATCCCCCTGACACCAATGGCCAACAACTTTCTCAACAAAATGGCATGATTGACGCAATCGAATGCCCTCACAGAAGATCGCAATAGGGCACTCCTCCCCGTCAAGGTAATTTAATATATTTTGATAGAATGAGTCAATAGCAGTAAGCGTTGACTTCCTACGAACAAATCCATGCTGATTACAAGCTATAATGTTGAAGTTATTTAAATAATTTAGTAAACGGAGCAGAAAAGCATACTCAAGGACTTTTGAAAACACAGAAGAAAGAGCCACCGGACGATAATTCTTCACATCTAGACAATCACCACGTTTATATATGAGGATTATTTTACTTAATTTCAAACTGTCTGGAAATACAGCATTAGTAAATGACAGATTTATTAAATGTGGAAGCGGACGAGCAATAGCATTTGCCACTATTTTCAATAAAATTGCAGGTATCTCATCAAATCCTGATGACCAGTTAGATTTCAAACTTTTTGATTCTAAGTCTCTCTGACAGCCGTTACAGCTCCATTTATCTATCGCACCGCTCTACCGCATTATGGTAAAACGTTCCACACTAAAACTAGCATTTTTTGAATGGTAATTCGCTGCACATGTATTACGAGAAAGAATATAATCCTACTATGTCTCAATTTTCACAACAATCACGCTTAACCGTCATGGTGATGACGACATTGCTGACATTAGGAAAACATTAGGTAACAAAAATCGCACATATCGGCAATGCGTTCTGAGCACATAATTTTTTTACGTTTGCGACAGTAGTAACGCTTTTTTCGGATGTTTTTACTATCGAACTAGCAACATCTTCCCTTTTCAGGCATTGGTTCTGTATTTCCAGGATTCACTGTGTTCTACGTCACAAATTTGCGTTGGCCAGTGCCAAGAGAAGATCCTTCCCTTTCTATGTACGAACACCACCGATCAAAAATTGCTGTATACACACCTCCCACACGCTATCACTATTATTGTATCGCATTGTATTCATTTTGGTTGACTATTTTTTGAATCAACAAGGTCAGGAATATAGTAAAATAGCAAAGCCAACTCATAAAAATTGTATCTTAAAATTACAAATTTCTCAATAAATTTGATATTTGAAATGTGAAAATTTTTTCTTTAAATTGATAATCATTAATTTCAGCTTTATGTAGAGATGCATTTTTACTCACTACTACAATGGAAAAAGAAATATTGTGCATCCGATTAGCGATAAGAACCCGTTGCGTTGCAATTCCTATGTAAAGATGACAAGGATAGATCTGCCCACAACATTTAAAAGGTTTTTTTTTCTCGTGAATACCACAGATAAGCTTACTATGTACTTTTATTAAAATTTTGCTAAAATACGTCTAGCAATTTACATATTTGTGTTCTGCCGAGTGATTTCTAAGGTTCTAATAGCTAATGAACCAACTGAAATGTGCCCTATATAAAATCTCCATTCGAAACTAAATTCCTCCATATAATTGCGCATCTAGATATGTGTTTTCATGCAATAAAAAGGTGGTGTTTATCGCAACAAATGTGTAGATGGGTATGCGTTGATAGAAAAAAGCCTCAAACCGCGAGCAATAGTAATAGTACCGCTCAACCTATTTAACTACCACATTATTACATGTATGAACCGTCAAATATTGTATATACGCCAAGGAATGTCATTACACATAACATAGCATTGAGTGCCGCAAATCCCAGTAAAGTAAAAGCAAAACGTAATAAGAAGAAGACACGAGGGAGAAAAAGATAAAAGCAAATCCATAATTTGAGATGTGACCGTATAACTACAAATCAATTTTCAAGAAAAATATTAACATTTCTTTTGCGCAAACAACTTACATTAGTCATATACAACATAAAAACATTTTCGAACACTAGAAAATTCCAACGATAATTGAGTTATGTGTTATTGTATTAAAGTACATCACAATTCTGGACAATATTGAGAAACGACATTAACAATGGAATTTCATCATAAAACTGCGAGGGAGATGAATCACTAAAAATTATCTTAGAGTTAAAGTAAAGTCTCTTAAAGTAGTCTCAAGAAATTTACTGAAACGGTTTTCCTCCTCAAACAACCTTTTTCAGTATGTATTTTATGCATAGTACTCAGGGCTAATATCAATTTTAGACCAGCATTCTGAGTTTTTTTATCATAACCGATTAGAAATAAAATTCACCAGAAAGTATTTTGAGACAGCATTGGAGGAACGAGTAATTATGTAAATATTTAATAAAAAAGGGTAGAACAATATTTATTGCTACATGTAATTACAAACGATGGGGATTTGTTGAGGAGAAAATAATGAGTGCTTAATAATTCCGGTCTTAATTATTATGACTTATGTGAGAAATAACATACAAACGCCATGAAATATACCTAACATAAAATATATATATATATATATATATATAGATCAACTCGACAGGCCTTGTGGCCCTAGGCTGCAATCTTCCTCACTATCCTCCTCCATTTCTTTCTATCCTGCGCATCCTGATGCCATGCCTCCACTCCAACCGTCCTCAGATCTTCCTTAACCCTCTGCAGCCATTTTTTTCTAGGTCGCCCTTTTCTTTTTCTCGTACCTTCTCCACCCATCAGAGCTCTCTTCGGCCATCTATGACTTGCCATTCTTGCGATATGACCCAACCGTCTGACCCTTTTCGCCTTCACTATTTGGATTATCGAGAGTCTGTTATATAATTCCGCTATTTCCGTGTTAGTCCGTCTTCTCCATTCCTGCTCCACCCAAATTCCACCAAAAATTTTCCTTAAGATCTTTCTCTCCCATACTCTACGACTGCTCTCCTCTCCCTTATTCATAATCCACGTTTGGCCGTATCATAGTTTGATATATTCTACATTTAGCGACTCAAGATATGGCTTTAGATCGAAGAATTGCAGCAAACATTCCTGCGGCTCTGCTTCACCTGGCCATTTTCTGTTCTATGTCGTTCACCTCGTCTCCCCTACTTGTCAATATGGCCCCTAGGTACGTCACTTTTTCAACCTTTTCGAAAGCATATGCTGTGCCGTTTCTGCTCCTAATGTTCAAAAATGCCTCCTCTCCCACTTTGTTATCTTTCATTGCCATATATTTAGTTTTATCCTGGTTTATGCATAGCCCATACTCTTTCGATTTTTCCTCCAACAGCAGAAAAACTCTCACCATCTCTTTTCT
>JARFOC010000394.1:208725-219450 GCA_031763485.1 Osmoderma eremita | reverse complement strand
CTGTTAAACCTGACATTAAATTAAAATCTCCATTAGTTAATGCCGCATTAGCAATTGTATTATGAAATCGGCCCTTACTGTGTTGTCAGTCCATGCTTTTGTTACGAAATGACCAGTGTTCACCCACGATTCGTCAGTAAAAACAATGTTCCTCCCTTCATTTTAATAGCACGTAAATAATCATGATGCCATCTTATAATATTACTGTGATCCGTCAAGATTATCCACTTTGCAATTTTTTCAAATGGCGGTTAAGAACCTGTATAGCGTACTTGTTGAAAAATTGGGTAAATCTACTTCGCTAATTACTGCAACTAATATCATGGGTATCGTAGGTGGAATGTTTCGTAAAAAAGAAGCTGTGAACTTTACGTCTGATAAGTGTTTGAATGTGTTCATCATAACGAGAATTCTTGCAAATAACTTTATCTTTTTCTTGGTTTACAACCTTTGTCGGTTGTTGGTTTTCCTTTTCTTTACGAACAGAATACCTATACTATTCTTATGCCACAACCAAACCCTTTGCTAGTTTCTTGTACTGCCCCAGAAACATTCATATTTTTAGCAAAATATGTAGAGCAATTCAAAATCATTTGCTTTTCTTTTAGCGAATAGATTTCTCCCCTTCGCCTTCGCTTGTAAGCTTCCGTGCTCCAATTCTACAAATTCATCATTTTTGTATTATATGTAATCGTATAATTGTTTTCGTTATACTTACAATAAACAACGGTATTGATGGTGCTAATAGTTTTTAAAAAAAGGAACTTGATTTGTTCGAAAATAAATACTTAGGTACTACATGACAAGAAAAACTGGCAAAATAGAACAAACACAGAAGGATGAACCGAAATTGATAAATGACAGAAACTGTGAATAATAGGGTAATAGCAACAACCTCCAAATAAATATGAGTTCTAGAAAAGGATAGACTTATACAAATACGTATAAAATAAAAAAGGATGGATATGGGCCATAAGAGCAATACTTTCTTTAAAACGTGAGCTGCACTATATAGCGAGTTTTTGTTGATTTTGCCTTTCTTTACCATAGCATCCTCCATCCATAGCATTAGTAACAGTATTGCCGGTAAAGTATCTCTCTACCTTATCTCATTATTTATTGGTATGCCATCAGTCATTTCTTGACCTGTGCATCATTGTATCCATTATTTGTCGTACCAAACTTCAAACTTTAGCAAACACCCTTACTATTACCCTTCCTAAATGATCGGCGGTGATTTCTAAGCGGTCCCTGTATATTTATTTAGGCATTTTATCACTCGGCGTGAGCAATATCGAAAACAACTTTTTCTTCGCAGACCACCCTAAGTGCAAAAACCCATTTTTTCCGGTATACGTGCGAACCAAAATTTATCTTTTCACACATCTTTTCCTCTTTCACTACACCAGAAGTGCTCATCTGTTTCCTTTCCCATTTCCCCCTCGCAGTAATTGACCTGAATTAGGTGCGATTTCTCTTGTATCCCACCGAAATTGGAATCTCCAATGTATACACCCTTTTTCGATGAATTTATTAATCGAATTGCGTTTGCGATTCTCGTGGATCTGTTTTATGTTCGCACATCCGAACGCTAAGTCTCTGCGACGTAATAATCTACATTACGGCTTCCTCCCACACACGCATACATCCAAACGAAAAATCCGAATATATAGAAGGAAGGGGGATTCGGAATTTATTGAAGCGACGATTTGATCTCGCATAGTATCCCGCGATGCGCCCGCTAAATCCAGGGGATTGTCGCGGAGAGGCGAATACTTTTATTGATATCTCCGAGAAGGAAGGGAGGGAAATAAGAAACCGTACAGTCGGTATACGTAGCGGATTACCCTAATAAATATTCCTTGTTTCGGGCATCCGTTGTAATCCGGCAGTTATCGCAGATGGAACCGCTTTCGTTCCGGCCTTCATTTCGTCTCGGCATCCAGGTTTATTAAATATTCAAGAGGCGCGCGGGGCGCTTCGGCATCGACTGGCAGCTGAGGTCAGTAAATCACCGGGTGGAGAATATTATAGGGAATCTGTATTACGGACGCCTGGGGGAATGTGGATGATATAAAGGGGAAATTCGACGAGGAACGAGGAAATGTATTTAATACAAAGTTAAAAACGTAAAAAGGAAGAAAACCGGATTAGAATTCAGTCGATATAGAGACTAAATTGCAACGAGTTTAATTCGGAAGAGAAAATTCAATTTGTCTTGATAAACTAACTTAATCAAATTGGGACATAGAGTCTGGCAAATATCTCATGAAAATTCGGCGTAAAGACAATTCTGGCAATTGCAGAAGAAAGTTTAACTATTTTAAAATCGAGTAAAATCTATTTTACTCAAGTTTAAAGAAGGGTTTTACGGAAGTCGAGGTAGTCTCCGTAAATTATACAGGGCATTGGTTTTCGATGGAGGAAATCGCAATCGAGCAGACAATTGTTCTGGGCCTTGGTTTACATTTAGATACTATCTGGTATTAACAAGATGGGTGCCCAGTTCATAGCGCAAGGACAGTGAAATTCTTCTTAACAGAAACGTTTCAAATCAAACAACTGATTTGCATAGAGGGTACAATTAACCAGCCAGCAAGATGTATCGCCTTGCTTCTGTAACGAAAAGCATTTATGAACACCAGAAACCACGTAATTTCGGGTGAAAATTATTGATATTATCACGAAATATGTAATGGTATTGTCGCGGCATCTTGTGTCAATTGTACAAAGCTCTGACTGGCTCCTTGAATTTATGAGATACACCTTTGCAGATGTTTCTTTTCGTTCCAGAAAATTCTAGAATGAAATTCTTATCTGAATCTCATCTTCTGGGGGCGTTACATAAAACTTGATCTTGAAGATATCCCCCAGAAAAAGTGTCCATTGGAGTAATGTCTGGCGAACGTGCCGGCCAAGAAATGGGTCCATATGCCCCAATCCAAGGATCGCCAAATCTTATAGTTAAATACTCCCTCTTCAGAAAGGCATTATGAGGGGTAGCACCATCCTGCTGAAATATCACATTCCGAAACTCATTGAGCGGTAGCTCTTCATGAAAATTTTCCAGATCTTCGCACAAAAGTCCGTGGTATTTTTACTGGTCTAGTTTACCATCGATAAAAATAGACCCAATGAATTTATGGTGTAAAATGCCGCACCAGACATTTATAGAAAATCTGTGTAGAAAATGACCTTCCACCGTCATATGCGTATTTTTCTAAACACAATAATTAACGTAATTAGAAAGTGAGTGTTGTTTAATTGTACCGAACCCAAGGTTTATGTAGGAAAGTTTAAATCCGTGACAATATTATAGGCAGAATAGAGCCGAATATTCTAGAAATTTGTAATTATTTACCATCTACATTAATCCAAAGTCCCAACGTGTATAATTCTTATAAACAAAGAGGATTTTATCATTTTAAAACACAGAGTAAGCAAATTTCCTAACATAATAACACCCACACTACGATCGACGCAGTAAGCGCTGAGGAAGCGCGTCCTCCATAAAAATAAAAGCGGTACGTGCCAGCACACGCTCGACCCTTTTTTTACCGAGTCGTACCCGTCGTAATGAAAGAACTATCCGGTATCGAACCCCGGTCGACACATTTATATTCTATCGGCCGCTACAGTGGTAGTGGTCAGCGATGACCGGGGCTATTCGGAAACCGCGGAAAGTTTCAAGAGGACCCTCAAAGAGGTCCGTCCTTCCGTCGTAACACGTCCTAGTAGTCGGTCAAGTTGCTACGATCCCTTACCGTTTATCCGGATCTCTAAGCTCGTCGGAAAAAGTTGCTGGGGGACTCGAACGTAGAATTGTAGAAGTATTGATGAGGACCTTTTCCGAATTTATCGTTGTTGAAAAGTGAGGTGAATGCGGTTTTATTTACTAAGTCCACTTGCGGAAGAAAATATCTATTAAATATAATTAATGATTTATTTATTAATTTTCTCATATGCACAGGAAGAAACGTTAAGTTTAACACAATTTTGACATTTAAACATAACCTATATTACAACTCAGTATTACGTTCTTTTATATTTGTTCTACGTCTTAATATCTGGTATATTGTGCCTTTGAATCAAACAAACTCCTATAATTCGCACAATCATTTTAAAGTTTATGTCTAATTTGACACAACTTTGATATATAACCATGATCTACATTCTAAGAACTGTCATTCTGATTTTTATGTCAAGTTTTACATATCCTTGACGTTTAAACATAATATACTACTATATTACAGGAACTTTATTTATTTCGACGTTTATGTCAAATTCGAATGACACAACTTTGACGTTTACAAATAATATGCTACTACATTAATGTCAATTTGAAGTTTATATCAAATTATGATTGACTTAACTTTGACGTTCAAACAATCTACTACTACACCACAACTGTCAATTTGACGTTTATGTCAAATTTTACACAATTTCGACATTTAAATATAATCTATGTATTACAACTCAGTATTACGGTTCTTTTATATTTGTTCTACGTCTTAATATCTGGGATATTTTGCGTTTGAATCAAGCGAACTCCTTCACAATCATTTTAATGTTTATATCAAATTTGACACAATTTTGACATTTAAACATGATCTGTATTACAACACAGTATTACGGTTCATTTGTATTTGTTCTTCGTCTTAATATCTCGGATATTCGGCCATTGAATCAAACGAACGCCTCTAATTCGCACAATCATTTTGACACAACTTTGATATTTAAACATGATCTACATTGGAAGAACTGTCATTCTGATGTTTATGTCAAATTTTACACATCCTTGCCGTTTAAACATAATATGCTACTATATTACAAGAACTGTCATTTTGATGTTTATGTCAAATTCACATGACACAACTTTGACGTTTAAAAATAATATACCATTGCATTAATGTCAATTTGAAGTTTATACCAAGTTATAATCGACTTAACCTTGACGTTCAAACATAATCTCCTACTGCATTACAACTGTCAATTTGACGTGTATGTCAAATTTTACATATCCTTGACGTTTAAACATAATATACCACTATCTTACAAGAACTATCATTATGACGTTTATATAAAATTCGAATGACACAACTTTGACGTTTAAAAATAATATACTACTACATTAATGTTAATTTGAAGTTTATACCAAATAATAATCGACTTAACCTTGACGTTCAAACATAATCTCCTACTATATCACAACTGTCAATTTGACGTTTATGTCAAATTTTACATATCCTTGAGGTTTAAACATAATATACTACTATATTACAAGAACTATCATTTTGACGTTCATATCAAATTCGAATGACACAACTTTGACGTTTAAAAATAATATAACGTTAATGTCAATTTGACGTTTATGCCAAATTTTACATATCCTTGAGGTTTAAACATAATATACTACTATATTACAAGAACTATCATTTTGACGTTTATATCAAATTCGAATGATTCAACTTTGGCGTTTAAAAAATAATATACTACTACGTTAATGTCAACTTGAAGTTTATACCAACTTACAATCGACTTAACCTTGACGTTCAAACATAATATACTACTCTATTACAAGAACTATCATTTTGACGTTTATATCAAATTCGAATGACACAACTTTAGCGTTTAAAAAATAATATACCATTACATTAATGTCAATTTGAAGTTTATACCAAATTATGATCGACTTCACCTTGACGTTCAAACATAATCTCCTACTGCATTACATTATAACTGTCAATTTGACGCTTACACAATTTTGACATTTAAGCATAATCTATAGTACAACTCAGTATTACGGTTCTTTTATATTTGTTCTTCGTCTTAATATCTCGGATATTTGGCTTTTCAACCAAACGAACTCCTTTAATTCGCACAATCATTGTAAAGTTGTCAAATTCGACAGAACTTTGATATTTAAACATAATCTACATTAGAAGAACTGCCATATTGATGTTTATGTCAAATTCGAATGACACAACTTTGACGTTTAAAAATAATATACTACCATATTACAACTGTCAATTTGACGCTTATGTCAAATTTAAATGAAATACATTGAAATATGAAACCGTCGAATGACAGGCCCGTTTCGAGATCTTGAATTAAATCTCTCTGTATATATAATTTGTGCTAATAATAAAAATAACGTACACGATACGACTTTACGAACGTTATCCTAATGCTCTATTCTATACTCAAGCACATCCAACAGCAACCAATCAAAGTGCATTAATCACCTTATCACCGCTTCGCCTAAAGTCTAAAGCACGGCGATAATAGGAGGACAAGGCTTAGCAACCGACCAACTCACTCACATCCGCTCTCCTAGTTCGTACAACGTCCGCCTAATCGGATTCTCTTGGATCGAGACGAACGCCGGCCCCCGCTTGTTGACGATAGCCACTGGCCGACCAGGCGGATAAACTTTAGAGCGGAATTACAACCTGAAATATTTAACGGGCGCCGATGCCGACCGCGGTAGAACAGCGGAAAAATTCGGATTATGCTCGCGTAATCCCCGCGGCGAAAAAGCCAATCCACTACGATGTTGATTTACGTAAAGTCGATACGACAAGCCACTGGACTTATAACCAACAACGATAGCAAGTCCGCCTTGATACGATGGAGGATTGCGTCTGGTTATGAAAAAGTTGGTAGATACTAAAACGATTCGTGCTAACGTTAAATGTAGCCGTCAGTTGTAATTTGACGTTGGGAAAAATGTCGAGACAAGTTAATGTTAACGTTAACAGGGCTTTTATTTTCAGTAACGACGAATATTCTTTTTGTTTAGCCTGTTTGGTTATAGATTATGTCGTCAAACGTCAAATTGACGGTTAAATATACCTATTCGTGCTGTTGTTTATTTTTTTCTGTCATTTTGATCGTAATTTGTGATATAATCTAAAACGTTGCATTTATTATTTATATCATTACATTTCAATTATGTTGTGCCATGAACTAATACTTATATACGGTGTGTCCGAAAATTTTGGAAAAACTCAAATAAAAACACAACCTTTAATGACAGACGTAGACGTTGAAAAAGTTACTCTACCATTTTTTTCAAATGCCAACGCATCATTTTTTTCATCCTTCCCGGATAGTCTCCGTAGTTCTCTAAATGATAGTTGGAGTGGGGATGCCCCTAAAAGAGTGTCTGTTTCAGAAAGATTTCACTGTGAATATACAGTACGCTGGCGAATCGGATGGACATACCTATTGTTGATCGGGCATATTGGTAAAGTAGTGTAAGATTTGATTCTTTTAAGACTTCCATTTTATCTAATTATTTATATTCTAATCCTAATATTAGGATTAGCACTGTAGCTTGTAGACTTAAAAGTAACGTTATTGTATTTACATCTACGAAGATGTAAGTATTAAACAAAACCAATAAAACCAAATAGGCAAAAATTTAATTAAGATTGGTATTGTCAACCTGAGGACAGTCGTCACTATGTCGTACATACATGCAAAAATTCCTGTCCACAATAGCATCTCACATACGGTATATCATTGGTAAAAGTAACCCATTTTGATATTGCCAGCATCACGCGGAGCAAAACAATACGCGATCGCAGTGGCAACAAAAAGGAAAATCGCAAGCAACCATCCAGAAGCCTTCCTCTACACAAAGATATCGTTTCCAACATCTTGTCGTCGCGATCTCCTCGCGAAAAGCACTCTTCTTGGCCCTGACATTCCCATTTACTCATTAGTTAATCCCATGCGACGTTGTTTTGTTTCTACACAGCGCCATCTCTCGTCTGCACGGAAAGGGGGGTAAACGTGGGCGATTGTTAATTTGTCAAGACGCTGGT
Source organism: Osmoderma eremita (assembly GCA_031763485.1). Taxonomy (NCBI): domain Eukaryota; kingdom Metazoa; phylum Arthropoda; class Insecta; order Coleoptera; family Scarabaeidae; genus Osmoderma; species Osmoderma eremita. The sequence goes on along the minus strand of JARFOC010000394.1, from coordinate 211,618 downwards.
TGTCGAGACGTCTTGCGTGCCGTGCCCGTTGTCTTTCGTCGCGCGGGATCTCTCCCGCGGGAACGATCCAGAGGCGCGGAGCAACCCGAGTCGAGATTTATCGCATCCGAAAACAATGACAATGCCTCCTAGTCCTCCTCCTCCTCGTCCACCTCCCGAGCGACAATTTCAATAGATATACAAACAAACGCGCGCAGAGAATCAGTCAGTCTCGAGGAGAACTTAACAGTAGATTTCCGAGTGTGAGTGCGTAGGGAAGACGCAGGTTTTCGACAACACACCGACGACTTCCGCAAAGACGTGACAAACAAATGAACCTCGCTCTCGACAGCCTTTTCCTTACAAGCCCTTCTCTGGGAGCTCAGAGACAATCGAAACGACGGTCGCGCTTCATTTATTTTACTTAACCGCTGAATAGAAAGAGGAGGAAAACAAATTGGAAACGGGACATGCACGTATATTACAAAAGAAATATAATAAATTTAATGGATTAACAATCTTCAAATAAAACAAATATTTTCGTGATCGGGGAACTGTCATTTTGACTTTTTAAATGTCGAAATTAAGAAAATAAAGCGTCAATTTGACGTTTTAGACGTCAAAGTGACGTTCTATTTTGTTCGAACGTCATTTTGCTTTTAATCGTCTTCTTCTAGGATAACGGGGAATCACAATAGACCTGAGAAGGTCGCTTTATTTTACTCAAACGTCATTTTATATTGTAGACGTCAAAATGACGTTTGAACACAATGGAACTTCTCATTGGTAGTCGAACGGTAATTTTAACGCCAACATAACATTTCAGATGTTTAAAACGTTAAATCGGAAGGTGACATTTGTGGCATTGTAGCCGATTTAAACGCCATAGTGACGTTTCATTTTGTTCAAACGTTATTTTACATTCTAAACGTCAAAATGACGTTAGAACGAAACGGCATATCACATTGGTTGTCGAGCTGTTTGGTCTTTAAACTGTGTAATGACGTTTTGAAATGAAACTTCATTTTGACGTACTTATAGACCGTTAAAACGGAACGTCACATTGATGGTCAAACTGCTACCGGTCGTGAAAGCCTACACAGTTTTAGTTTTGTAATTGTAACGTTTGAAACGTTAAGTGAAGTTTAACGTTTCACTTTGTTCAAACGTCATTTTGCATTTAGAACGTCGAAATGGCATTTGAACGAATCAGAACGTCATATTGGTTGTCGAACTATCACTTTAACGTTTAAAATTTAAAATGACGTTTCAACAAAATGAAACGTCATTTTGACGTTTGAAACTCAATCTTAAAACGGAACCATTGGCGGTCACAATGACGTCTGATTTTGCTTAAATATCATTTTACATTTTGAACGTCAAAATGACGTATTATTTTCTTCAGACGTCATTTTACATTTTCAACTTCAAAACGACGTTTGGAGGGTTTGAAGCGGTGGGTAACTGTGACGATGGACTGTAACTTTGACGTTTACAATGTAAAATGGCGTTTGCGGGAAATGTAACATCAGTTTGTCATTTGAAACATTAAACTGAACGTCACATAAGTGATTAAACTGCCATTTAGGGGATTTAAACGTCAAAGTTACGTTTCGTTTCAGTCGAACTTCATTTTAACGTGACATAAATCCTAAAATTTGTAAAATAATGTTTAGAAAAAAGGAAGGTGTCGCTTTGACGTTCAAAACGTCAAAGTAATAGTTCGACGAGCGATGTGACGTTTCGCTTAGCTCAAACGTTATTTTGACGCTAAAAATATAAAATGAGGTTTGAAAGAAAGTGGAACGTCACTATGACGTTTATAACGTCAAAATGACAATTCGACCAGCCATGTGACTTTTCTGATGTGACTTATGTTGATGTTTAAAATGTAAAATGTGTTTATATAAACAACTTTTATCTTGACATGTCTGTCTTTTCAATATTGACAATGATTTCTTGTATTGATCGTTTTAGAAAATACGGTTTTATTTACGAAAACGTCAGTTAACACTGTCAGTGATTCGTTTGTTTACAGCACGCAGTTAGAACATCGTGTATTTTCTGTAGTTATCAAAGTATAATTTCTGTGTAAATCGACTCTGTGAGTATGTATATATGACGACGAGTTTAATTTTGTTTCTAGTACGAAACAATGGTGGAAACATATTATTAGAAAAGGGAAAAGTATGAAATTGCACTTCTAACAGCGTTGCACAATTTAAATCTCCGTTGTAGTTATGACACTAGGTGGAACGGATGCTACGCCGTGCAGGTTTTTCTTCACATTGCAATGACATCGTAATAAACGTGTTGTAAATTTCTCTTTATAGCGAGCACTTTTTCCCTAATTCTTTTTCTAGGTTTCATTTTTATTTTTGTACTTTTACGCGAAAATGAAGTTCTGCAAAACAAAGTACAATATACAGTTAACATTTGTTGTGATATTTTTTTAATGTACTAATATACATTAAAAACGAACTAAAACTATACGCCGACGACACATCCTTGATGGTACAAGCGTCAAAGTTGGAGGAGGTTCATACCAAATCCGAAAAAGCAAATGCAAATGGTTTGGTGCTAACAAATTCAAAGTTAACACGGTAAAAACTCAAAACCTAATTTTAACCACAAAAAAAAACACGGTAACAACTCCGATGTTAGGTTTTTGGGTTTAAGTTTAGACACCAAATTAAATTGGTCAGCTCACATTGAATATCTTTTGAAGAGACTGTCGGTTGCTCTTTAGTCTCTGCGAAGATTAAGGCAAGTAACAACTCATAATGCGACTAGAATAGGATATTTTGCCACCTTTCACTCCCTGCTGAACTATAGAATCACCTTTTGGGGATCTGCTTATAAGGCGTCTCGTGTGTTCGTTCTACAAAAGAAAGCGGTGAGATCATTATGCAAA
>JARFOC010000394.1:197408-208625 GCA_031763485.1 Osmoderma eremita | reverse complement strand
TGCGATTTTTAATGCAAGAAAACTGTATTACGCGTATTAAAATAAAATCCCTTGTAACTTTTTGAGTATTCATATTACGGCAAAAGTGTATTAGGGCTTTTAAATTAAATATTTTATTGTCTTTCCAAATATTGAAAAATATACAGGGTGTTCAATTTAAAAAAATACTAAATTTTAAATTACCTTAAAAGCGCATCATTCAATTGATATTTTCTAAAGGATCTAATAGAGTTCTTCATTGTTAATTTGTGGCCATTGACTTCATACGAATTATACATATTCCTCTTTTCTCTAAATATTTTCCAAATACATACACTTTATAATTTGTAAAATTTTAGGCACAGTAGAAGATGTATTGCATTCCTTGAAGCCTTTATTCTAGCATTTTGATTATACTTCATTCTAAACTTGCAGTACCCGAAAGAAATTTCAACATTTATAGAATTCGTACAACGCTACTACTTAAAAATCCATCTGGATACTGGAATCAAATCAAAATCAAAAAGTTACCTAATGTTTGAGTATTATTTGACTTTTGTTAAAGATAGAACTCGTCTTTATAAGTATGTTTCACATCATTATTTATCCAAGTATTATAATTTGTTCCTTGTAATTTTTAATATTTCGGTTGCAATACATTTGAAAATTCACTTCTTACCTGTAATTTTCCGTGTTGCACTATTTGCAATGTGATTGTAAATGTACATACATCATCTTGTAATTTTCCAAAGGCTTGTAAATTTACTTATTTTAGTCATTACACTACATTTGTACTTTTAAAACAAGCTAATAATTTCAAAACAGCTTGTAAAATTACTTAAACGTTTAAGGTCACGAATTCGCATAAACTTTTAGGTAAATTTACAAAGATACTTTTTTCAGTGTATGTAGTGTAGTACTCATGCATCGAGATACTTACCTATCTTACCTTACCATTATCATTATCGTTATTTCCGTTATGCCACAGGTTAGTAATACATTCTTTCGTCCCACTCGTTGTGCATACAACTTAAGTGTACGGTGCGGTGTGGTGTGGTCTGTCCCAAGGCGGCGCGTTACCTCACAATTAGAGGTGGAAGTTCGTCATTAAGGGTATAACTAGACAAATGGGTACGTTCTAAATTGCCGCCCCTGGCGATGCCTAGTAATTTCGGTATGCCGCGAACACCTACTGACATCTAAACGGCTATAGGAAAGGCAGAGCGGGGTGCCGGGACCGTCCACTTTAATACCCTCAAATTTGCAATCGAAACCGACAAGAAAGAGAGTTATATCACGTTGATGAGGAGTCAACCCATTTGCCTACATATAGATTTGTATATACTAATGTATAGAAGGTATTATGAATGAATGGGTATAGTAGAATGGGAAGGTTTTGCTTGCTACAATTTTATTTTTCCTCAATTGATATTTCACCGTGCAATTATGAGAAATATATTTGTTCAAATGAAAAAGTCGTAAATAAGTGGTTGGTTAATCATCCCATTAATCCTGTATTACCTAACTTAACAGTTGTTAATTATTTATTATGTCAAGCACAATAAACTATGGCAATTTCAGGTGGTGTTATAAGTTTGCTCTCTGTCAGGCGGAATTTATTAAGTGATAACTCACGCGTCAATCTCAAGTACTTTGCTGGAAAGTAGGGTTGGGAAGCATTCGAGAACATGCATTTAGAAATATGTCAATTAAAAATTTTTAAATTGTACCGTTCCATTGCAAGAAGCAGTAACATAAAATATCACAACAAACTGAAAGCGCATCCTAATAACCTATTACATTCCATACTGCATCCATCGAACATTAGGAGGTTGGAAAAAAGACCCAGCAGACATCTGCGAGGATAATAATGATTCGTCGTTGGAGGAGATGAGATCCATATCAGTTCAGTGTTACTTGTCCGTATAATTTTGTATAGGAATATTTTTTTGTATGTTTGTTTATCTTCCTTACATTTACCAGTTACCAAAAATGCGAATTTCCACAATAAACAATTTTTTGGCACCTGAGTAAGTGGAAAGTGCTGTAATTGTTTTACTAAAAGCAATATAAAAATACGCAGATCCATATACAGTATATTTAAATTCAAACACCGAAAGCAAAATAATAACAACGATTTTATACAAAGCTACCGGTATCAACAAGCAAGTTAGTCAGCAAGTTGTACTTGAATTTACATTGTAACAAAGAAGAACACAAACGTGATTGACAAAGGATGATTTGGAATTTGTACAATCAATATAGAAATTCGGGTGCCATGCTTCTATAGCTATAATTAAAGAAATTAATTACTTCACCTTCTGCCGGTTAACAAGATCATCTCGAAACTGCGACTCCTTTGCAACAGTATAATGAAAAATATACAAACAGGCAATACACAACTTTGATGACCCTTTCAACATCTTCTGGTAAAGTATTCAATACTAATTCCCAGTTGTTCCGGAAACTATCAGCAATAAAAGGTAATAAATGTTCATAACGAATGTAGAATGTAGCATATCTATCTACTTTATATGGCATACTGCAAATGACAGATGTTACTACTTTTGATTAATTTTAGCGTATTTAGTATATAGGCATTGTTGTAATCTTTGAAACTGCATAGTAATGAAAAGAATGCCGGGAAAGCAAGATTTGATTGGTTTAAACACTTTCACTCACGTCTCTATTGTGATATATATATATTACACAAGATTTTTCAGGGAAATTCTGCTACAAAAGAAAGAAAAATTCATAGGGTAACAGTTTAATTCATAGAATACTGAACCGTCTTGTTTAGTACACATTCACTATTTTCTTTTCATCCAACCTTTGGTAATATGTTTTATTTTACTTGCAGTTTTTTGTAGGCCGACATACTGTTGTTTGTATACTTTTTTTTAATTTTCAAAGAGTACGGTCTAAAAAGAATGTGCTACGAAATGAAGCGGGCCATTTTCACAAATGCATTCAGGACCAACAATTTTTTAACTCATGAATTTTCTTGGAATTTTCTTGAGACTAGTAATAATATCAACCATATCATAACTACAGAATTTTGCTGTATCACTCTACTATATACACCACGATCCATTTAAATTATAATTGCAGAAGGTAAGAAAATATTGATAAAATTTGCATAACAGAAATTAGTAATTAGTATATTTTAAAACTTTTAATAGGGCCATTCAAATGCGTCATACTTTCGTACTATTAGTTTCTAAGCACCTTGATCTATTACAAAATTTTGTATTATTTTGTACCTTATATTGAGTAATCTTTCAAAATTAAAAAAAGAAACATACAGGGTTCTCCTTAGAGATTATTAAATTTTCTCGAAAATGTGCTACTTAACCGTTACACAATTAACTTTGACCACCGTGTAGAAAGTTTATTGATAACTCTATCAATAGTAATTGGTAACTTTGAGTTGAAATAATGTATTATTATATAGGCAGCTGAGACAATGGGTTTAACAAAGAATAAGGAAAAATAGAGAAAGATATGTAGGGGAATATGCGGGCTAGTACAAACAGAAGAGGACGAATATAGAAGAATATACAACGAAGAAATAGAAGGATTGTTAAAAGAAGAAACCATAGGCATAATAATGTCAATGCAAATTATTTGGTATCGACAACTGGTAAATAGGAAACAAGGTCACTCAATAATAAAGAGACCTTATTCAAGGAATATCTACGCATATTTTCAAATAATTTTCCATGTATGTTTAGAATTATATTAATATATAAGTAATTCTCTAATCTATTCCTGGTTCGACACAAGAATATACATTTCAGGGAGTCAACACTTTCAATTACTTATTGTTAGACGTGACAGTACAAGCTGGAAAGAACAGAGTCAAGGATAGAATCCTTGAAATCAGGCATAGGGCAAATACTAAACTCTGCTAAAACATAAATAACACAACAAAAATAAAAGTAAACAAAATCCGGATTGGACCCGTCATAACATACACCATGGAAACAACAGCAATAAATAAAAGAGAAGACTATAATGGAGAAAAAATAATGAGAAAAATATTACGACCCAGCCTAACCTAACCTACGAAAAGCAAGATTAAGGAAAGAAAAAGAAACAGAGGAGCGACTCCTAGGGAAAATTTCATAAGACACATTATGGCACCTAAGGGAAGCGTGAGTATAGAAATACAGGTAGGCGGAAGTGTAGTAGAGGAATTTTGCATTGAAGGAATTATGGATATAGATACTCAGATAAAGGATAATATGTTAGTTGGATGTAATTGGTTATGTGTTGGAAGGAATAATGATATAGAAAGATTTAAGAAAGATATAAGGGGCTTATGGTGAGTATGTTTAAAGATAATGTTGATTTAGTTAACGCTCTTGCGGCTGTAACCGATAAACGATATGATCATAAATTGAATGTAGATGATGCATATGTGAATTTTATATGTAAGGTATATCCTATTCCAAAAGCGTAACGTGGAAGGGTGGATCTTGAGATTGGAAAAAAGGGGAAGGTATAATAGAACATGCAAAAACATCATATTTACATCCTGTTACTGTTTAAAAGAAAGATAATGGTTATGTCTTGATGCAAGAGGAGGAAATAACTAAAACGAGTATGAGCAGTCAAATAATATTGATACATTATTATAAAGATATTGTAATATGCGTTGCTTCAGGGAAATTGATTTAAAATCCTAATTTTGGCCTATTTGACTACATAAAGATAGTCGAAAGTATTTTTTTTTCTAATAATACATAATAGATAATTTAGAACTGTTCCATTCAGCATTTCTCGACGATATTTCGGTTTTCTCTGTAAACAAATTGTTACATTGTCAACATCTTACTGAAGTCATTAATAGTTTTACTAAATCAAATTTAAAATTACATTTACAGAAATTTGTTAAATTATACGCGACTATTAAATGCAGTAAGATAATCATCAAAATTTTACCTTCATATTTCAATGATATAGGCATTCCAAATAGCATTCTTCTCAACAATGCAAGCTGAAACAAAAAAAAAACTTTATTTTTATACTTAATTAATAAAAATGTATTCATATAAGCGTTAAATAAATGTCACTTTTGACATACTGCATTACAACTCCGTTCCCGAGCGGTAGTTTGAATAATACCTGGAATTACGAGATTCGTAATAATAAAACGTGGAAAGCGTACAACTATAATTAAAATTAGCTCTGTAACACTACGGTCGTAGATCGTGGCCACGGTTACGGGCGGGTATCAAGACTAAATGATCAGATACCTTCCTGTGGGGTAAATTGCGGTCTGATATTGATGCCCTGTAATTTCGGTACCGAAGACACCTTAAAGAGAAGGCAGGATGCGGCGATGAGGGACAAGGGTAGGAGGGTGTCCAAAATATACATTTCACCAGCACGCATTTTCAATATTTGTGTAATTTGGGCAAGGATTGAGTTCTACTAAAATGTGGTAGCTGAGCAGGTGCAAGGCTTACCCAAAGAACATAACGATTTTTTCCTGTAGTAAGGTGCTTCAGATAATTAATCCGGGTTATTTGATCGTTTACGTGATTTAAATTCGTGATTGCGTAGAATTTACTAATTTAAAACTTAAATCTTTCTCTAGTTATTCAGTATTGCTTATAGAGGCTGATTCATGTTCGACCCTCACCGTGGGGATCTCGATTATTATTGGAGGTAGAGTGTAGGTTTAAATTTGACAATGTTACTGAATTTTGTCTCTGTTATGAACCCGAAGAGAAGATGTATCTCTGGCAAATTACTTTCGAGATTAAAGAAGAAAAACTAAAAAACTCATTTTCTCCTCCTACCCGCAGCACTTTATTTGGCTTACGTAGAAACACATTCTCCATGCCACTTCTGATCTATCAATGGTGCACTCAAAATTTTAATATGATGTTTCGATACTTACTGCCCATAAGCAACTTTCTTATTTCTTATAGGCGCCATATTGAATTTTGACACTGGCAGAAAAAGTTTTTTCTTCTGATTTCACCATGTATAACATGTTGCCGTAAGTATAATAAACACTCTGTATCGGACCAGGTAATGAAGAAACTGGAGTGCAAAATACCTATATGATTACATTGACCTGAAGATTTGGCGTACAATTTACCTATACCCTTTAAAACATTTCCCGGTAATAATAATGTAGATATGTTCATTATAAGTTACTTTCGAGTCAGAGATGAATTCTAAATCCTTAAATGCCTGGCAACGACCAAATTCAATAACCGCGAGACTCATTGTGAAAGACATTGTTGTGCATATTTGATCGACTCCAACCATACAAAGATTCAATATCCGCCTGCACGTGACAATCACTGTCCGATAAATCTTTAAATCGTCTGCATACAACAAACACATTGAAGAATAAGCAACTAGCGATATCAGTGATAAAAATTAAAAATAGCAAGGGGCCCGGAACAGATCCTTGCGGCACTCCAATAGTCCTGGAATATTTTACGATTTAACGTCACGACACCCTACATAGTTTTCTCTACCGGTAAGATAAACTTCAATGATATCGTCATTGACAACCAAACTAACGGGATAATCAAGGAATGCTGCACTTGGTCGAACGTTTTATGCTTTTAAAGAATATTGTTATTTCCAAGAAACAAGTTATAATAGAGAAACCACGCAATAATTAACCGAGAACTGAATTTAATGTGTTCTTGCGCAATCGTTAAGACGTAATCTTTCATAAATTTCTGAGTTTAAATCAATTATTTCAGTCTCGTGGCAAAATCAATTTTCTCCGTCCAAATGGGGATAACTATCTCGTTCCAACTGCTAATGTCACGTAATACACTTATACACGTTGTACCGCATTATATTAATCATTAACCTATCATTATTATTTATCATTGATTTCGCAACGTACAGCTCCCACAAGACAATAATTCACCATTTACGCCCTATCTTAGCGTAAAGATCAGATAATTGTATATAACGCAGCTGATATTGGTAATTTCCAATAAATCTAAGCTTTCGTAACACCATCTATTTGAAATTGAGAGATATTCTTTTATCGGTAGACAAAGGAACATTTGCTATTATTCGGAAATCCCTGTTTTTGCATTTCGTTGGGCCGTATTATTAAATGACATTTAGAAAAAAAGTTATTATTAATTTAACCGTAAAATGGTAACATTAACACTTTTTTGCTTTTAAATACGAGCAATGAGCTTGCAATATTCATTCAAAAAACATAAATATGTTAAATGGGTGTAGTTAATTCAGTAAAAGTAAGTGTTAAGGTCTTATAGTTGTTTCAACTAGCACAAAATGTTAATTTTATCACTTCATATCGTTATTTCAATAGATGTTACTTTTATACCTACTCGTGACATGGGTTATTATATTAAAACAATTTATTTGCATTATTTCGACAGTTATAATGTGATAAATCAAAATGGAAAAGATAGCATTATTTTTTTGGGTTTTGTTGCGTTTTAAAACTTTGTATGCCCGGTTTTCCAACTAAGTTTTTCAGAATGACAATTTTTATGTACGTATCTAGGTACTAAAGGATACCTCCGTATCTATATCTTGTTATGTACTTTCTCACAACCTCGTTGTGTTTCTGTTGATCTTATATTATCGTTGGAGAATTTATCTACAGTACGTGTACGCGACCATTACATGTTTTTGTTTGGGAATTTATTATCGGTTGTAAATTAAACAATTAAACTGAAGTGACCCCATCTAGTCAATATTATTATTATTATTCAATAAGGTCAGTCAACTAGAATCCTATACGGTGGGTAGTATAGGTAGCCAGAGGCAGATATTGGGACTAAATAACGTTACTAGGTAAAAGAATATTTATTTTTCAATACATTCTCACACATAACACAACATAATACAAAGGGGTTTTTGGAGGATTTCTACAAATTAATTATACGAGAAACCAGCCCAGAAAATGACCATCAACACAGTTTTCATCGGTCGAAGTTGGCATTGAAGGCAGCAGTCGTCGACGAGTAAGCACGGCGGGATTTTCCTGGACGGCGGAAAAACAAAACATCGTGCAAGTACGGCGGTGCGTTACTACACGACGGAGGGAAAGGAGATAAACAAAAGGACGTCAAGTGAGAATTTTGTTAACAAGCAATCAATTTAAACCATACTAAATAGTGAATTAAAAGAATCTACCGAAATAGAAGAAGGTTGGAGTAAGAAATATTGGTGGTTGCAGTAAAAGAAAAGGGGTGAAGGAAGTCTGAAGAAAGAAAAGGGTTGGAACACTATACACATACACACAACAAAGTATTTAAGGTATTTATAAAGTTAATTTTGAGATATTGTCAACATTCTTGTAGTCCTATTACATAGTAACCGTTTTCAAAATTCTAAATTCATATCCACTGTCAAGATTTAAACATTTATAAATTAAACTTATCAATATCAATATACGTAGTATAGTCATATCTCGAAAAGCTGCCTGGTTACATCCATCAGATGTAACAAACGAACCCAGCTGTCACAACAGTATTTACAACATTTATGCGTTAATGTTACATTCTGACATTAACGTATTCTGAGGTTAGTGCTACATAAAAAGTCAATTTTGTAGTACTGCAATACATACATAAAATTAGTTGTTATCGTGGGGATAGAATCAAGTACATAACTATATCAAAAAATATATAAATGTACTTACCATACAACAGATCTGATTATATAGCAACAGACACTCTCAACACACAGACATTTGTTTCGGGCTACTGTATGTTCATCAGTGTAGGATGAAGAGGTGCCTGTTACTCATACAGCATGCCGTATCATTAACTTCACGTTAGATTTTAACTTTGGTAAAACCAAATAGACATCTAGCGCCAGCCTAGGTACCTTTGACACTACTGCTGTAGAAAATTGAGTTGAGTCACATCGATTAAACACTCGATTGAAGAGACGTCACTCCTGCTTTTTAAAACATAAAGCGTAGGATTGGTTACATACTCAGAAAAGGTCACGTGGGGTTTTCACGTTACTGCTTTAAACTTTGGTTTAAAACGTCTAAAAATTTGTAGCAACTATACATCGATTTATTCATTTTGTGAGTATTCACGTGCACCTAAGAGTTAACAGCTAGAATTTAGATAAGTCTAAATAAGGAATGGAAAAAATTCTTCCGTCATTTCGCTAGTAATACGTGTTAATAGCGTAACAAGTGCTTTTTCAGGGATTGGGGAACCCCAATCGGTAACAATAGTTCGATGTGTCAAACTTGCTAGAAACGAGAACTTTCTATTTACTAGAACATGGCAAGTCCAGTTACGGTGATCTTCTAGGACTCCCTTTTTTTTCTGAAGAAGCCACTTATATTAGTGACGAAACGTCGAGTTCCCTCTATCGTTTTTTTTTTTTGTAGTAAGTATATTATTTTAATTTCCTCTTTATTTTACTATGAAACGGTTCAATTTCAGGAACACTCATTATCTTTTTATTTTTCTATTATTATTATTTTTTATAGTTTGTCTTTGACAATATGGGCGCTAAATGTTTTTTCTAAGCATATTAACGAATGCAGCAGTTTACTAAAATTACAAGTCGAAATTCATTTTTAAATAGATTTTGATGAGTTTTACTGGAAATGTAAGGAAAATAGTGCGTATGTAACGTTCAGCAGACTGATGGTAAAATTGATTACAATTAGTTTTGTTATTATCTGTTTTTACTTTAATTGCATTTTTCGTACATTCCATGATCCTTGTATTTGTTCACAGGCCTTTCGACCAAGTTTTGGAAAATGGTATTTTCCAAATTATATAATTTCATGTATGACAAAGCAAATTACATAAAATTGCCAAAAAGTTTCTATCATTTATTATGATTTACTTAAATTTAGACGATACTCATTGCACACTGCAATATAGAGCCACTTTTTAAGGATATTGCTAAGAATATACATAAATAAAAGTGGATAGAAGACTATATGTTCCTTCATGCTAGACATACCTACCTGTATAAAGAGAGCTACTAAACGCAGAAAAGAGACAGCTGTAGAGCCTGTAAATTACCTAGCAGTGTTTTGTCACGGGAACAATTGGTCTCACACCTAGCCGCGCGCTTTGATCTCGCCGACAAATAAATCTAACCACTTGCCTAATGAAGGCGAAGGCAGCTCGCCCGTCCGGATTTGCTGGGATACCGCCACAGACGATCCGTACCGCGTGACGTCAGCGCGCCGACGTCGCTCCAGTAACTGATCCTTGATTTATTGATTTAGCAAATGATTACCCATTAATGTCTGGAAATCTTATGGGAATTCTTTTGTTGTTAGGAGTGTGAAGAGCGCTTCTTTCGCACGGACGGTGTGCGTCTAATCGCTAAATTTAATGGCTTTTTGGCGGTATTCGGATAATGATACATTGTCGCAGTTTTGCCAAAGAATTCTCGCGGTTTCTAACGAGGCGTAATGGGCCGAATAAAGAGCAGAAGGGAGACTTCTAAAACGTATAAGTGTTGACTAAATTATTTATAGAAGCCGTTATCAACAATTTATGAAAAATATAAGTATATATTTGTGTGCTCTAAATATCTCCATCAATTCTATCCTCCTTTTCAAATTCCACATTCATTTTCAATACTGTATTTTCTACACATGTATAAACTTAAATAACATATCGCATGCTTCGTTAGTATTACACTCTTATATACGTATAGATATTTCGATCTAGTAATAAGACAAAAAGTATGGGATATATTAGAGGAAAGAAATGTTCCAAACAAACTCGGGAGGAATATAAAATGCCTGTACAAAAACACGGTCAACTACGTTATAACGAAGAATATGAAATCAAAAGAATTTGTTACAAAAGAGCGATTAAAACAGGGAGGAGGAATGAGCCCAGTGCTTTTCACACTGTTTATGGATGAGGTTATTAAAAAATGCAGTCAACGGGTTAAATGTCTACAGGTGCGGTATAAGAATTTACAGAAGATACGTGTTTGCAGACGATGTGGTGATCATGGCAGGAAATAGAAATAATTTACAGAATAATTTGCAAGTATGGAAGGAAGTCTTAGAAGAAAATGCAATGAAGTGAAATACAAATAAAAGAAAAGTGATGGTAGTAGGAGAAGAAAGAGAGAATATTAATATATGTATAAACGGCGAAGGAAATATAGAAAACGAAATAAAAGAAAGAACAAATAATGCAACGAAAGTATATCACAGCCTCAATCAATCAGTATTAAGGAAGAGAGAAATAAGTAGAAAAACAAAAA
>JARFOC010000394.1:152843-193057 GCA_031763485.1 Osmoderma eremita | reverse complement strand
TAGCATCGATACTAAAGAAACGAAACAAGAATTGGACAGAAGCAGTAAGAATGACAAAGAACAAGAAAGTATGGACATAATTCGTACACACGAGTCATTTTAAATAAGATTAATGATACCATAGATACCTTACACCTTAGGGTAGAGAGGATTTTTGATTATATATATATATATAAAAACGGCGAAAGAATAGAACAGGTGCACTAAATAGAATATTTAGGAGTAACAATAGAAGATACAGCACAACAAGAAATAAAAATTAATAAACGCATAGAAAGGGCAATGAAAACATACTATTCCATATATAGGACTGTCATAAATAACAGCGAGGTATCATCATCGACCAATACTCGCATTTGGATGAGAATCATAGACATTGACAGCAGGACAGAAGAGCAAGATACAGGCGGCAGAGATGAGATACTTTAGAAGAATAAAAGGATTATAGATGAGTTGGTGGGGACATTTGCAGAGAATGGACAATGGAAGACAAAAAAATATGTGAAGCAAGAATCCGGATAAGAAGAAAGAGAGGTAGACCGAAAGAAACATGGGACAACATAGCAAAAATTGTAGAAAAGAAGGGAAAAACAAGGGCGTTATCATTGCCACCTTTTCATCTTTGTAGTACCTGTTCATAATTTAAATACATTTTCTACTTTTCAGTAAAATGTATTTAATTTGTGATTGATGTATGAATAAATATAAAAAAGAATTATTAAATTAATAAAGAGATATTTGACGCAAAGAATTGTTTTTTTTTCTCGCACTGACGACGCGTTAACGTATAACTGGTTGCCTTCTATGTCGCTTAACGTTACCTGTAGAAAATACCTATGTGTAACGTTACAAAAAAAGCTCTGTATGTACCGCAGGCGCTAAAACAGAATCTGAATTGAAAGCCAAAGTTATGATGAAATAATAAATTGAACATAAAGATCAAGAAGAACATAACTAAGATGATGTAAACGTCAGAATTAGTTGACGAGTTAGTATTTTTATTTAATCCGGTTAATTTAGCTCCCTTATTATGTCACTAAAACTTTATTTTCAATTACCCATTTAAACCGTTAGAAGTCATTCCAATACTTCGAATCGCGCCACTAATGTATATTATTCTATTTTTTTAGTATCGCCCTTCTTCCTTTGACCGCTGTTATTGTTTATACGCTCGGGGGAAATAAATCATAATTTTCTTACAACAAATTATCGGCCGCGCGCCTCTGATCTTGAGGTTTTATTACAACGGGACCCGCTCAAGGATCTCCGAACGCATAAACGTCAAAGCCGAACTTAATATTTCGCAGAGGGACAGACTTTTTTTTGAGGACTTTTAACTGACACCGCTCTATCTTTGTCAGTGCTTTCTGGTTAAATGTCAGTACGTATGTACGTTATGTTCTATCGCACTGCTTATCTGGCACGTATTATTTTCAGCGTACGGTCGGGAGCGAGTGTATATTATTATTAGCGCCTTTGGACTTGTGCGAGTTACGCCTTCCCCCGTTTCCGGCTGTCGTTTCAAATTAGCTTCTTGATAAATACAATTCCGCTGATATCAGTGCGTTTTTACAAGCGACCATGTAGGTTCGTGAACAACATGGAGATCAACATGAATACGAAATTACCACCTGCTAACGTAAATTTTCTACCGAGGATACCGATAGGTATAACAATCTCGCATTAATTTGCGCATATGATTAATTTGAAATTGATAGCTATAGGAAGTTATCGTACTTATGTAACTATCCCTAAAATAAAATAATACTGATGAAATACATTTTAAATTACATGATATGGAGTAACCTACATACAAGGTGACGCATTAGTGTGGCAAAACACCACGATATATCTATTAGGCAGTCTTAAACTTAACATTTTAAAATTTTATATATACATGTTTCATATTACCAGGATGAACCAAACATTCATTTTCTTAAATGGAACACTTTGTATATTATTTCAGATTTGGATTAAGCTCATGCCTCACACTTCCAATGTACAATTTCATTCAATTATGTTTCAGGAGTTATGGTCAATTTTATATGCAAATCACTGTGAGTTCAAGGTCCTGTATCTTGCAAACGACACACTCTGATTTTTTTTTACAACCATAGATTGGCCCAGTTTTATAGCAATGTGAATTTTTTTCAAAATTGCCAAAACTGATCAGACTCAAATACATTAATTTTTCAACTATTTTAAATGGATCAGCCTGTATTGTAAAAATCATAAAAGGAAAGATTACTTCAAGTACTTTCTTTTTTATTAAGCACTTTCTATACCTAAGTCATTGATTTCTAAGATATTTGGACGTCTTTTTAAAAAGTGAGATTTTTTAAAATTATTTTAATATAACAAGTTAATCATGGACACATGCGTTTAGGTTTATTTAACCCTCAAGTACTAACGTGTTTTCAGGTAACACTCTTCACATCCCACTCTTTAAAATTTAGTTATTTTGTTAATTTTTTTCCTGCTCTTGAACCCTCTGTGTAATAAACTAGTCTCTTATCATGGGATATGTTTAAGAAAAAACAAAACTTATTCAAAACGAAACAGAAAATTTAACATTTATAGAAAAATTTAAAAATAGTCTCTTTTACAATTTTTTTTACAAAGGTATCTGAGGTGTATTTTTAAGATGTCTCCACTTTTTTCTGCTATTGGAAACCATGGTCTTATTCCCTGGAAAAGAAGAATGGCATTAACTTTTTATATAAAAATTCTGACAATGACGTCGTGATACGTACATTTTATATGACAAAAATCATGTTGATTTTCTTCATGTACTCAGATTTTTACAAAATTTTTACAATTTACCTTTCTAAACATTCTCTGCATTTTGCGAGTAATTCAGAATTGTCCTTGCAAACATGCTGACGACAATTATGGCACGTGGTTATTATTTCCTTGTCTTTGCTTCATCCACAGATGTGACACCTTTCGTAGGTTCTTACAAGCCCTGCTTCCTGTGGCTGTTGTTGTGGTGTTTCTGAACCTAGTAAAGTTTTGATAATTGATTTTAGGTCAGTTGACAATTCTTTTATTTCGTATCTTCTTTTTACGTGGTCTTCCTAAACGAATATAAAATTCTCTTGGTATTATGTTGACTGTACCGTCTGAAATAGCTAAGAGAATAGCATAACTATTGTCTATAAATGTCTAACATTGCTCCGAATATAGCCATTGGCCATCGCCTGGTTCGTCTTTGGCAGGAGCACGTCAGACATTTCTGATCCAAAGCATCAACTCCTCCTTTAGTACAATTGTAGAAATTTATTATTCCTGGTTTCCCATTTGCTTCAGTATTTCCATTGTGATGCATAGACGAAATCAACACGACAGCTGTTCTTTTTTGGTACAAAAGAAACCAACGTATAATCGTGGGTAAATCCAAATTTACAGGAGTTTATTGGTAGCTGTTTAGTTTGTAAAAACGCGGGTGGAATTTCGCGCTTATTCTTAGTAAGTGTCCAACATATGCCAGAACAACCCATTTCAATTCATTCAATAGCTCTATAGAAGAAAACCAGTTATCTTCTGTAACATTTCGATTTGTGTTCACGATTGGAGAAACTAATTTTACTACACTACGTGTTGGATAATCTTGATGCCATATTTTTTTGGTTTACTTTTGATATATTGGCGAAAAGAGCAGCGGCCTCGAAATCCAAAAAGCATTTCATCTACAACTGCATATTCGCTGCAACTGAAATTGTTCGTGCAGCTGTATTGAAAATTTCATAAATTTTTGAAATTACAGCAAGCTTATCATTATTGTCAATCCTGTTCCTTCTAGTTGTTTGATCGTCAAATCTTAGCGTTGCCAAAAGAAACAAAAGCCGTTGTTCAGACATAACACCTCTAAAAATGTCTCTTCCTGTACCATCCGTTGCAAAAAGATTTCTAGTATCTTCGTGATTTGATTTGAACACTCCTGCCAAAATTAGAAGTCCCAGAAATGCTTTCAATTCAATCATGTCTACATGTCCCACATAACTAACCGTTGGTCCATAAGAAAAACTAATTTTTGCATTTGTATGTTCTAATATATCATTTAGGATTTCTTCCGTAACAAAAGAGATCATGCTTCAGACGGTGTTTTAGGAGGAGTACTTACTGCTGGACCTTTTGCTCCTGGTCGATGAATCACTATATTAGAGGATCTGGTACGCGAAATAGCAGGAGAATTTTTGGACCACTTACACCGATTTCGTCCATAAAAATAAGTTGTGCCTGTATTGAGATCACCCAAATGGGTGAACTACAACAGAAACACTGGCACCATGTAGCAGGACAGAAACACAGCAAACAGATGATGAGGAAACCATCACAACATTTGGCACTGTCCCTTTGCAGAACACAGATTAGGGTGATGGTGTGTCCACTTACTGGACACGGCAACATAAGGAAACATCTACACAGAATGGGAGTCTACAGGGAGGAACCTCTGCGTAGATTATGCAGTGAAGAGGAGGAGACAGCCTCTTACATTATTTTGAATGCCACGCATTAAGCCACCGGAGAGACGCCCTGTCAGGTGCAATAGACACTGTGGGGCATACCGAAGAAGGATTTGACGCACACATTACTAAACATTGTCAGGCGGGTAGATCTGTTCGAATAATCAGGAAACATCCAAATGTAGAGTAATAGAACAGGTTTAAGTGTTAAGGGATCTGAAAGATCTTTCTCTACATTCGGGACTCAATCAATAAACCAATCAATCTGTTCTGTAGTGTATCGGATGCGCCGAGTTCGTGTAACATCGGGTGACTATAGGACCATAGCTCATACTGTATATGTATGTACTTGTGTGCCGCTACATTGCTTGCTGTGTTCTATTTTATGCAATCTGACGGCTAATCTTTATAATTTGATTGACAGTTGATGCACAAGAACTAGACCAAGCTAGACGTGCCAGCTCATTATATTCCGTATGCTACATATACATAATTTACGTCAGGTTACATTTTCTTACTTCAAGATTTATTTAAATATGGATTACACATTCCAAAAGGACTTTATGACAAAGTTCTTTGGCCAGCAGACAAACGTACAATTAATTCTTTGTCAGAGAAAATGAAAATGAAAAATACTGATTGAGCATAAAGATAAAAGTAATACATTACATTAATTAATTAATAAACATTAAGCAATGTAATAAATTAATAAAGTATGTATTTGGTAGAGACATCTTGTTTTGTTTAGTGCTTTATATCCGCGTTGTATGATCTTTATGAAATTAATTCATATTTTTCAAGAACTTTACTAAAGTTCTTTGCATTCATTCTTTTTGCTTAATTACTTTTTGGTAGGTTATATAAAAACCTTTAGCAGTATTATAATTTATTTACTTACCTGTAAGGTATTCAGGGTAGTCAATACGTTTGTTAATATTTCACAGAATATTTTAAGAAAAGAATTCTTAATTTTATTTCGTTTTTTTTTAATAACATAAAAATGCATACACCATATAAACACGTACTTACCATATACATGCATCTTTAAATGTTTTTCGCCGAGTTTCATTTATTCTTTCTCCGTCTATTTACATGTTTTATTTTTTCTTATTGTTTATGAGGCATAAAAGCCTAAAGGCTGAAACAAAGAACCATTAAGTCTCATTCTCACCTGCAACCAATGTCCGAGTGTAAACGAAGACCAAAAACTCACACATCGCTTACATTATAAGAAACTAAAATATTCAACACACATCCTTCTCAGAATCAGTAATAATTAAATTAGCTTGTAATATCATGGACAAACATAGGATAAGTAATGAGGAAATTTATAATAATTGATGGCGTTATGACCTCTTATAATTTATATACCTTGGAATACTGTAAGAAAGAAAGCATACAATGTTACGAAAAGTAAAAGAAGGATAAGTAAATATTTTAGTGATTTCTTTGTTTAGGTGTTGTTTTTGTATCTGACTTCTAGTTCTCAATTTCTGTGTACTTTAAGTATTACGCATTAATAAGTTAAATATATAACTTTACACGTTCAATTAGTAGCCGTTTTTAGTTTTAGGTGGTTCGAAATTTTCACTGTAAATAGCCAACTATAACAGCAACAAGGTTAAATATTTGTAGAGCAATAAAAATGGTAACTGACTTGCGGTGGTCCAATGTGTTTGTGTTTGAACCTTCGAATGTGTGCAATAGCTTCTGAGCAAAGTTATATACTTTTTACAAAAATACGATACGAGGGTCGGTTTTTACTGGCAATACGTCGGGCACGTGATTCTGGATAAAGGGTTCAAATTAGGAAGTTCTATATAGAAGGTAGGTATGCCTAAAACAGCACTAAAACAATAAAAGTTCTGCAGCAACTCATAAAGATTAGTAAAACTCCTCGGGCATTTTATTGCAAGGTAAAAGTAGTTTTTTTGTGATTGTTGTTTGATGGTTTCCAAACGGCTGTTTACAATTTTATAAATTCTTATGATGCGTAGACTAAGGGAGTATGAGTTTGTATCTTTTCGATCGCAAAAAACTTCACAATCGTTATGTTTGTTGCAATCACATTTATGGCTTTGAAATGCACCTAGTGTGTGGTCTTATGCATATATTCTTCTACTCTTGGTTACTTTATATCCATTAACGGCATGCTTTGTGCTCCATATCTCATGATTCCATGGCTTATTAGTTTGTTAATAATCACACTTAAAGGCGAATTTACACCTTGCACTTTGGATATACACAATGGATGAGACACCCGCAGTAAAAAGTGTAAATTGGGTTTTCATCTCGATCATCCAGAGTGAACCTCAAGAGTGACCGTGAATAGCGCAAATGGAATTCCAACTTTCGATGAATGGAATAAATGAGTCATCCTGGGATGTAAGGGTGAATGTACATTTTGCATGTACACAGTACATCATTTATCTAGAGAGGGATTAAAAATTGTAAAGCAACTTATGTTTATCGAATCTTGTATTTGTGGTAACAGTTTAATACAAAAGCCAATAAAAAATATAAGCTGTATAAATATGCAGAAAACTGTATACTGTAAAAACATGTAAACAGCTGTATACGAATGCAATTTTTCCTGTTTACTAGTTTCGTTCTATTGTCACTCCTTTTTTTACAAGAACAAAGAACTATACTATACAAACAGGTCGCATAGAGCACATACAACAAAATGAAATATTGATCAATGTACTGCCATGATCTTTCGTTTCACTATTAAATCTTTCATAAGTTAGGCACAGGGTTTTTTTGTAACCATACACATATGTATTTCCTACAGGTAACGTCGAGCACCATAGTTGGCAACCAGTTATACTTTAACGCGTCGTCAGTGTGAAAGAAAAAACAATTGTTTGTATCAAATATTTCAATCATCAATTGCGTCAACCGCAAATTAAATACATTTTATTGAAGAGTAGAAAATTTATTTAAATTGTGAACAGGTAATACAAAGATGAAGAGGTGCAATAATAACGTGGTACCAGAAGAATAATAATTTAAGACGGGTTAGGGACATGTTTTCAGCCAATTGTCCTGAAGGCCTATAGCATGTGCGAAAACTATGGTCAATATCTTTTAACAAATTCAAAGCAGATGGTTGTGTTCTAAGTTATGTATAGGAACGATATGTAGGATCGCTTTTAGATGTAGACAAACATTATGAAGTATTATACAGTTCGATATAAAAAAAACGTGAAAGAATGCAATTATAAGCCATACAAAATACAAATCATCAAGCAAGATAAAATTGGGATAATTCTAACAAAACATGCCATTAAAATACACAATTATTAATAACAGGAAAACCAAAAGGAATGGGTATAGAGAAACCTAGTACTAATCGCGGCAGAATTTGATTCTGTGTATCAAGATGTAAACATATACAGAGTGTTCCATTTAAGAAAATTGAGTTTTGGACAATTAAACATAATGAGGTTCGAGAAATTTTTCAGGGATAATTAGGATATGATTTGAAAGCCTGGAGATTATGCTTTCAAATAATAAGCAACTTGAATCTTAAAGTTTAAGAGTGTAGTAAAAACATTTTTTTAATGAAAGGCGACCAAAACAATTTTGTACATAAGTTTGAAGATATCTCAAAATCGGTTACAATTAGGTGTAGGGAAACCTTATCATTTTCTACTCAGAATAACGTTTAGAATCAGAATTTGCATTAAAAATTATAAGTAAATGGCGAAGTGATGCAAAAGTGAAAATAATTTATTCTGAAAGGTACATTGGCCTATGGCAGTGTACTTATTTTCAGAGTTTATATGCAAAATTTTTAATAGACTACTCAATGAAAATGAATAGAAATAGTTAACAAATAACAGGAAAAGTAAATATGCCACATTAAATTTTATTGGCAATATAATGCACCAACATATCTTGAGGAGATGGGTTGGCGGTAAATTCAAAAGAGCAACATACAGGTGGACATCAATTATAAACCAACCCGGAGCATTTAAGTATCATTATATGAAGAAAACGACTTCGCATCTAAGTAAGTAATCTATTAATATATGAAAATAATTGAATGTTATGATGTCCACGTCAGTTCTACAATTAAGACAGTCGTTCGTAGTCTTTATGTAGTACATTTCGAGGAACATCCTCTTATGATAACATGATTGTATATCCAGTATGCTAACATCGTCGAAGGAGAAGTTATGACCACTGTGTGTGTGACGATCTGCCAGAGCAGTATCAGTGATGTAAAGATTGCAATCCCTTTTGTGTTGGGACAGCCGACTACGCAACCATTGTTTGGTAGTACCCACGTATACCTTCTCACATGATGCGCATGGTATTTTATATACTACATTTGACATGTACATTATGTCAGTCTTATCCTTCACTTTAGTAAAACAAGATGAAGTCGACATAGGATTATAAAAAGCTAGTTTAACAGCCGGCTGGTCTGAGAACAATTGTCTCACTTTGTAAGACAATTGTTCAATAAAAGGAAAACGTACATATCTGAACTCATTAACAGGCTGAAGAGGCACAATTCTTGTGTCCCGGACAGCTGTTGTCAAGGTATTGAAAAGTATTGAATTCACCAAAGCGCTGGGATATCCGTTCGATAAAAATATAGTTCTTAGTTTATTAAATTTTTTTAGATATTTGCTACACACGATTCTTCATCGCTTTTAATGTGTTTATCTTTACACTGAAGGGGTGGTTAGAATGATAATGGATATTACGTCCCGAAAAAGTGGGTTTCGTTAGTACGTGTGACAAGTATAGCTAAGAAGGGAACAGATCTATTTGACTCTAATTCAATGGTGAAGCTAATATGTTCGTTAAAGGTGTTAAACTTTAACAATACATCGTTCGTCGCTGTAGCAGGGACTGCAGAAATTAAATCATCAACATATTTATAAATGAAGGGTAACTGAAATCCTTAAGTAGAAATGAGTATCCGGTAAGTGGTCCATTGTGATTAATGCCAGAATAGGACTGAAAGGACTTCCCATTGGTGTTCCAAATATTTGTTGATGAAGTTCGATGTTTCAAATAAAAAGTCTGACAGCTGTATAGGCGTAAGTGGCTGGATGAAGTGCCAGTGTACCTGAATTAATTTCACCACAAATTCCAATGGAATGTTGGTGAATAAGGAAACAACGTCCAACGAAACGATGATGTGATCGGCTGGTATGGTCATGGTAGCCATAGCTTCCACAAATAGAAAGTATCCTTGATATTGTAAGCAGTTCGATCAGATAATGCCTGCGTTAGAATTTCCGCAATGCAAGATGATAAATCATAAGTTGGAGAACCAACAAATGATACGATTGGTCGCATTGGGCAGTCCACCTTATGTATCTTTGGAAGTGCGTAAAGTTCTACATATGTGTTTACGTTTGCAAAGAGATTTCAATATCAAATTCATGCGTCTTTGGACAGCAGAGGTCGGATACAGAGATAATAATTTGTAAGTGGAGATATCTTCAAGCAAAGTCTGAACTTAGGAGGAGTAATCCGAAGAATTCAGCGCTACTGTAACCTGACCTTTGTCCGCTCTCAGTATGGTCACAGGTGTGCCAGACGTGGGATCATGTTGTTTTAAAAACACTTTCGTATCTGAATACAATCGCAATAAAACCGAATCAAGAAATCGACCCGATTGATCATTATCGAAGTAATTTGTAATAGTATTAGTAAGTTTATAAACATTACAGGTCTCAGTATTAACATCTCTAAGTATATCTTCACAATCAGACAACAAGGCGGACATTTTAACGTCCGATTTCCGAACCGGTAAAGAGAGCTTCGGACCCAACGACAATAAGTTTGTGACATTATCCGGAAATTGATCATCTGACAAGTTAAACCACTTATCCGCATTAAAGAAAAGTCAGTTTTGTTGCTGAAGCGAGCGACGTCGCAAATAATGAAATTTAGACGTTTCTTAACTGAATTAAATTCGCCATTGATCACTGACCACTGACAGACGACAACCCGGTGGGGAAAATCTAACTCTGTAAACCTTTGCACGTTCTGGATGTGATATGGATGAAATAAATTACTTTTTTTTAATTTCATGCACTGTACTTTGAGACACATTTACTTCTCTCGCATTGGACCTCGTACTTACTTCTGCGTGGTTTAAAATATCCTCTCCTACTTATTGCACTTTGAGGGATCTTTGATGGCTACTACCTTCGAAACGTGGAATTTACTAATCCTGTTTCTGGAAGTCGATTCGGAAAACGTTCTATGTGAAATTTTTTGCATCAAGACCATTCTGTAGTGTTTCGTAATAAATTAAAATCATATTGGTGTATTTGATATTCGTATGGGATGGACTCAGATATCCACATAATTTTTTATGTAATTTAAAAAATTTGGATGTTGAATCTAAGCTTACGTTATTCTATTTACGTAAACCCAATATTTGACCGGTATAAGTAAGGTTAACCTTAGTGACATGAGCCGACTTATAGATTGCTAATGCGTGCTGCTATTGACCCTAAAATAGCTGTTAATTAGTGAATAGCATGTTTAAGAGTACTAGATGGCAATAATTCACAATTCCTCTTTGATCTTTGGAAAATATGTTAACCGTTTCTGAGCAAAATGGTTAGAGAATTTTCAGGTGGGAATTGTTAATACTTTTAATAAGAACCATAGCGAATAAATTCGTTAAATACAAAAGCCTTACGATGACAATTTACAACCGCCGCCAAGAATGCAAATCATTTAGCTACTTAACGTAAAATTTAGAATATAAACTAGATTCCGAGAAGACTTACAGTCAGATTTAAGGCGAAACCAATTTAAAAAGGTGATAAACTTCGTTGCAAAAAAGACAGGAAGGATCGAAAAACGAACAAGACGACTACACTATCCGTGTATGTTTAATATCCTGAAATCGTTTAAAAAACCATAACGCCAACCAAAATATCTACCTCGAAAATCACCAACGAAATTAAAATATTGTCGGCGCCCGGTATTTGTGTCCAATTAATTTTGTTGGAAGAACGGCCACCGGTCTTAGCGCAGCTTAACTTCTAATTTATGATTTTCGATGTTGCGTCGTTCGTTTGCAACGTTTGCGTAACAAGGAGACGCATAAATACGTTTAAATAATAAGTTTAAGTACGTCGTCGCATGTCCAGTAGTCATATGGCGTGTTATAATACACAGAAACGCCCCACTGCGTTACCCTAGCGTCGTTCATATGTTAATTTATAGCACCTAACTGCAATTAATAAAAGTAGTAAATGATTTCATCTTCAGCATGTATGTTTTATTTTCCGTCTACTACATAATTGCGTCAATTCAAACTTTTTCACCTCGCCCGATCGTATTTCCTGTCAGACCAAAGTTCTTCTCAAGAAAAAAATCAAATTAAGGTTTAAGGCTCTATTTAGCCGTCGACGGCTCTTTGACGAAACAATTGCTCGTCGAATCACGGTTAGTTTATCTTTAATTCACCGTGATCCGCTCCGATTAGCACTCTCGTGTGTATCGGCGTTACCTAAGTGTGAATTGCTGACGTGTTACTAAAAATAATCGCCGCTATTTTACGATCGGAGTTAACAATGACTGAAGGCGACCAACCAGTACGGCGAGGTGACAAAATCCTTCTTTCAAAATGATTAGTGCGGATAATTCCATAATAGTTTATGTTGCATCGGACTGATTCGAAATGTTGGAAACTAATCTGCAGCATAGATAGATTCTAATTGTATAACCTGATGATATGTTATTTCAAACGTGAAGGGTCTAGCATGGTCAAGATAATGTATCTACCTTCTGTAAGAATATGTACATATTGTTACGTGCAACACCATACAGAGAATGTTAGTGTAATAATTAAAATAAGTAGATTTTTTTTGCTATAAGCAATATTGTAAGTGATACACTCTCTGACAATTGAATAGCCTCACTAGTAATGTTCCTTACTACAGAGAGAGTAACAAATCCTGAGAACCACGTGACTGGAAGTGTCGCCAACTTAAATTATGTCAGTGCTGATGTTATCACACTGCTTATGTTACTAACCTGTATATGCACGCTAATGGCATTATTATTGCCAACCCATACTGCAAACTAAGAAAATCAACCTTAAAACAAAAGAATACTAAATTTACTGGTCACATGATTCTCGGGATTTGTTTCTCGCAAAGTATATACTTACCATGCAGTTTCAAAACAAAAATGTGACGTGATTTATTAATACTAACAAAAGCAACGCGATATACTAATTTTTCATGGACAGCTGATGATCTAGGGGGCAGTGGTTCTCAAAGTGTGCTGCTGGGGTTTGGGGATTTTGTAGAAGGGAAATAGCTGGAGGGAAGGGGACTCCTTCGGGTGTCTGCAAGGTCTCCTTAGATCATATCGAATACGAAAATTAAATTATTGCTTTCACAACTATACAAACGCAAAATGTGGATTGGTCATTCGTTGCATAATCATTTTAGAATTACACATATGTGAAGTATTTAGCTCTCTGTGTGCTAATTTAGGTCCACACCCTTTGGCATTAAAGTTTTGCTAATTAGATAAGTATCAAACTCAACTTTCTCATGGGCGTGGTATTTGGTGCTGGCTAGAGACATACTTAACACTTTGTACACGGATTTGTGTTATCTCTATTATTTTGGGTTAATCTTTGTCGTCTAATTGGTTATTCGGGTCATAATTTCCGAAAGCCCAAAATAACGCCAAACCGCATTTGTATTTATCCTACATTGTACCTTTTATAATAGTATCAGGTGTATTTTCAACAATAACAAATTCTTCTATTACACATAGCATCCCCATCTGAGTTCCGCAGGAACTGTCGAAGAAACAATCCTTAAACGTTATCTACAGGTTTAAGTCTAAACCCGCTGTCGTGGAAGTATGCGGAAGTTCCTTAGTAAAGCTCAAATGCTAATGGTTACTCAAGACTGAAAACAAATCTACGACATAATGTCTTTGGCTACATCGTCGCAGATGTGCCTATTTGTTGGACGTTATTGAGAGTCAACATTAGAGTGCAACATCTAGCACAGCAGTAACACAACTAAAGATCATTCTTCCATTAGCCAATCGCAATTAGTCTCCACACATCATGACAAATACTTTACTTTAGTTAAAAATGAAGATCTGAAAGCGCTAGTGAAGTCAAACATAAAAAACAAACGAGCACTCTCAAGCTCTGCCGAGATATGTGGTCGCTGTCCTGCCCCTAAGGGAATCCTGGTTGAGGCCCTCCAACAAATTTAAGATTCATAACTTATGTACCTCATCTCATTTCGCCACCCCATTTAGTCCTACGTAGATAAAAAGGTCTAGCACTGGAGAAGCCAAGAAGACCATAATTTTTGAAGTCACTTAATAAGAAGAGGAAACATCATGCGGCTACGAAATGAAACAAATCAATTTAAATCTATTGTATGAAGTATACTTATTCTCAGAAAAGATAAACATATTCGAAATTAACAAAGTACTTGTATCACGGGCTTTATTTAGTGTAGTAATTCATAAAGACTTATTTTTCATTGTGCTATCAAAAAGGGCACAATTAAAAACAGAATTGTGGTAAAATAACCCTCTAATTATCTTGATAGTCTGATAGAGTATTAGTTAGCGTAGCGTAAAATAAATTTTGATGTATAAAAGACGGTGAGGTTTTAGTTTCATTTGATGTAAGTTCATTATTTCCTTCGGTACCGATTCCAGAAATATTTGGAAGATTTGTTAGTAAAAAATAATTTGGACAGTAGAAAATCTGATGAATGTATCAGGTTGACCAGGCTGTGCATATTGCAGAATTGTTTTCAGATAGAAAACAAGTTCTACGGACAGCAGCATGGCACAGCAATGGGTAATAGTTTATCCCCATTTATAGCCAATTTATTGATGAGCAATTTTGAAATTGAATTTAGAAAGACTTCCAAATATTTTCCCGAGTGTTTGGGTCAGATATGTACATGACATTTTCGCCATATTTGATACAAACGCTTATAACTTGAGTCAGTTAGATGAACTTAATTCAAATTTCAAAACCATAAAGTTTACACTAGAAAAAGAAAATAATGAACTTCCATTCTTAGATACCCTAGTAATTAGAAATAAGGATGGGTTAGAAATTGACGTATACCGCAAGAAAACCAATGCAAACAGATTCATAATGGCAAATTCAAATCATTGCTTTCAGCACAAAGTAGCTAGCTTTCATTTTCCAGTTTATTGTTTGTTAAGTTTTCCACTGACAAAAGACAGATGTAAAACAGAATTAGATCACATTAAACTAATCGCGGAATACAATGGTTTTCAGAAGAAGATTATAAACAATCTCCTGAAAAAAGATAAACAACAGTTGTCGATTAAAAACGGTACAACTCTGATACCCCAAACTTATCAAGGCAGTCAATTTGTGAAACTACCTTTTCATAAATCGACTAAAACACCATCAAAATCTTCAAAGACCATAATTTACGTATCGCGTACAAAACAAATAATTCCTTAAATAACCTTTTAGGAAATTCCAAAGATAAAATTGAGGTACATCAGAAATCAAGAATTTATGAAATAGATTGTAAAGAATGTAATGTAAAATTTATTGGGCAAACGAGGTGACCAATTTTAACACGTTTTAAAGAACACATTGCTCATTTTAGAGGTGGTGGACCAGAAAAGTCTAGTGTAGCCCAGCATATTACAGAAACAGGTCACGGCATGTCAGCGGACAATCTTCGGTTAGTGAAACAAGCCCTTAATCTTAGAATATTGGATAGTTACGAAAGTATTTATATTCATAAGATTAAGGACAAACCTATGAATTCTGACAAAGGACCTATCCCGCATTCTAGTTTATACGAATTCTTAGAATAAATTGTACTGCAAGTGTAAACAAATTCATAACGAATGTAATATTCATAATTGTGATGTTATTGATTTAGAAATTCATGTTTACCGGTAATATGCTAGTTACGTCGTTGTATTTGTTTATGCTTGTTATAATCCACAATTTGTTGCTGGTCTTCCATTGAAACAGATTTACTCATTGTAATTAATTTGACCTGCTCTGTTAGATAATAGAAATATTAAGTGGATTGTTACGGTTCATTGAGCCTGACGAAGTACGTTTAATGAACCGGAATGATTTGTAGATTGTAAGCCGGAAGGTAGTGTTATTCAAGTGGTGTTCCGTGTGGTGCATATTTCCCAGAGTGCTACGTCTAACATTATCTTCCATTGTAGATTCTCCTGAGGATGGCAACCTAGTTGCCGAAATACGTATCTAGAGTTCTTCACTCACCAAGGGAATTTTTAATTTTATTTTTAATACAGGTTGAGGTGTTTGGAAAGTTATCTGAACTGTACCTACTCACTTTACTTTGATAATTTTCTAGTCGATTGACTAATTTTACACTAATAAGAATTCAGATACTTATTTTTGAACTTTATTGTTATACTTTTTTTTTAATTTCATAAAATTATATAAAATATTTCTTTTAATAAAATTAAATTAATTGAAAAATATTTAGAATTTAGACTTTTAATTTTTAGTTTATATTAGGTATTCTGAAGTAAAAATACTTTCACATGTAATGCTTCATTTTCAAATATTGTAACATTTTAAATATTTAAGAAGTAAAATGTATGAAATTAAGTAAAAATTCAGAAAAAAAACTAAATTATAATTTCACCTTCGCAGTGTTAATACATAGAAGCACCACAAATACATAATAACACACACCATTATATAAGATTTTCTGTTGCTGGCGTTTTCCCCTTAAATTATTCTTCCCAGTCAATCTTTCTGTGTTTTTGATTGCAGTTCGGCACGCTAGCGTCGTACAGGGTACACGAACTTTGCACGTCTTTGCATGACACTCGGTGTTTGGAAAAGTGACGTAAATTTGCACGGAATTATAGTTAAAAAATAAAGATTTAAATAAAGACAACAGTTTTCGTCACTTATCCTTCTTCACGTGTTTCGCCTGTTATTTCTTTAATTCCCTTTTAATTCGAAATCTTATCTAGCTGTTTCGTAATGACGCGACGGCGAAAGGTGGTGAAAAATTGGAAAGCCAATACAGGTTCACAACTCAGTTATTGTTGTATTGCGTGATGTGTAGTATGCTGTTGAGTACACTAAAATTTGAAGTTAATCACATACTGACAGGAACATAAAATGTTTAGATATTTGTTTTTAATATTGCACTGAAAGTAGTATAACTGACGTTGTAATAGCTGACTCAATTGACGTTTCAATTCCTCGAATTAGGTATTTAACATTTCACGGAAACAATTTTGGATAAGAATTCTATGGCAAAATCTGAAAAACCTAAGCTTATCAGTGTCTAACGGGATGGTATTTATTGTCACTAAAGAACTTGACCAAAACAAGATGTTGCAATTATTTAAAACATGTTACAATAAATTGGCTGAAATGATCTAATATCTTACCTTCCTCCATTCATCTATTAGAATCACTGAAGAAATGGTTTGGCGAATAAATGTGCAAATGCTGCTCTGTATACGTTTGCATTCCTATTAGTTACGACTAGTTACAAAAAAAAAACAATGGAAAGACTGGAATTTCAAAAACATGGGATCGAATACCATGTTAAACTACAGAAACTGTTTCAGACAGTATCCTGAGAACTTGATATGGGGCACCAGGTATTTCGTTAGGAAAACCAGGTTATCTCTTAAGTTGTAGTCTTGAACTAATAAATCATCAAAAAAGAATGTATAGTAAACCTGCAATTTCAGAGACTGTAGGTCCAAAACTGTTGAACTAAAAAAACATTTAGGATAAGTATTAGACATTTCTAATACTTTCCCACCTCAAACAAGCAGCAATAATCTTATTTAAAACTAACCCCAGTAAATTTCTAAATAATTACAAAAGAAGGGTAGTTCATCGTAAAATTTTAAGTAGGTATGACTAATTTTGAAAGTTAAGTTTTAGCTAATAGCAATTGGGATGTGTATTTCCTACACATGCATGATTCATCTTTCATTTTTTTTGCATTGATTTAAGTTTGTTTTCAACAAAAAGTGACAATGTAAACCACTTTTTCCCAATGTATGTATATAGATACATGTAGTATTTCTTTGCAACTGAAGCGAATATTATGAAAGTACCGTACATTTTCATTCATTATGGTTAGAATTCTATTATGCAGGATGTCTGTATAAAAAGAGACGAGTCCGTACTGCCTTTATTTATAGACCGATTTTAATAAATAAAACGGAAAATTTGTGCTCGTCATTTGTTTCCAATGCCAGTGGTATTTTTACACACGACTAAATAATTATTTTGTTACTTTTTTTGGAAATTTTTCTTATGTAAAGGTATGCTTGTGATACATTGTTGTTTTCAGAAACATGAAAAATTAGTATAGTTTAATTTAAAAAAAAAAAGACACTTGACCCTAAAACCTTAAGGGATATAAATAATTTTACCAGCTCAGCTCCAGCCATTTAATTTTCCGTTTCAGTTAATAAAATCGCCCTATAAATGAAGCCAGTACGGACTCGTCTTTTTTTATAAGACAGCCCTGTATATCAAATTCTTATTCCAATATTCGAAGAGTTACTTCCGTTTTTACTGATACTTTTAAATGATCCTCTATTATTCTGAACCAACATTATATTTTCTTACTTTCCGGAGAAAACACTCAATAAAGCACACACAAATTCATCAACATCAAATATTTTATTGTACATTAATAACATTTCGTCTCTATTGATTGGTTTATTTAATTTATTACCGATAATAGTTATTTGTATGTATATATGTAATCTTCCACTAGTATGGACACATCATATTAAATTTCACTTTTCGCATTTTTAAATAATAACTTAATAATGTAATTATTTACAATTTGTACACTTTCTTTCGCGATACTTCAATAAGTTCCATTACAACATGCGCTGTATACACATTCATATTATATATATAAAAAAACAATACAGAAGGGTTAGAAAAACCACATATGACTTCATTTCGACACAGTTAGGCGACAATAATGTTTTCTTTCACACGGACAATTGAAACTATTTCTCAGGCGACATTACTAAGTTTTTCGGGCAGTCATCGTCATTCATTAGCGCTTTCTTTTTTAGCAAGCCTAGATCTTGCACGTTCTCCAGAAAACTTTTGTGTGCCGTCAGTATTTTCGAGTTCTCCACGTCCTTCTTCAGCTCCTCCATGTCGCGTTTTAATTTCGCGCGTCTGTTCTGAAACCACGTGATCACTTGAGCATTCGTCAGTCCCAAACTCGAAGCTATCTCGTCTCGGTCGGCAGGACTTAAGTACTTTTGGTAGAGGAATCGCTTTTCCAACTCGAATATCTGGTGGTTGGTGAAGGCCGTGCGCGATTTCCGTTTTTTCTTCGGTTGTTGTCTATTGTTGAAGAGATTCAGGTGGTTTTGACCGTCTGCAATGAAAGGGGAAACAAAGATTAGTCGTCGTGTATAAGAATTACGTTGAAAGAACGCATATATTGATTAGAATTTTTTTTTTCAGAAATTATTTACGTTTAATTATAAAGTTACTATTTCAAGTTCATAACCGGTTACCATTAATATGACCGTCATAACCATTAACCGCGATTTAATAAAGCGTCCTCTATCTGTTTAAAGGCCCTATTAATCTGTGTGGACGTTTAGGTGGCGACCGCACAATTCGATTGGCGATAAACTTTCCTATCAGCCTTAGGCGAGAAAGTAGGTGGTAGGCATGGAGAGAAAATAGCGACGCAACGCAATAAACCATTGATTAATATCTTGCTGGAGGTGGCGTTCTCGCGCAATCTATTGTCAACGTTATTTAACAAATTACCCATGAAGCCTACGCTCCTTTGTCGTTGTCGCCTATACGCCATTTTGTATCCACAACAAAAATCCACTTTCACACTTCAGCTGGTTTATTATTGTTACCGTTTATGAGGCCACTCGGCGAGGACTGCTTCCCTAACTTTCTCTATGCAGGCGATAAAGTCGAAGGGATTCCGAATTTTAGAATCCCCCTGGCCTTAAATACCGTAACTACTTTAGGGTTACGTATCTTACGACTTTTCATCAAAGGAGTTAATCGACAAGATAGAATTAGAGTACATTACAATCTCTTACAAGAATTAATTGCGAATATCCTATAAAAGAGATTGTTTACTACACGTTGAGGTATTGTAAAGTGGAAGCCCCGGAGTCAACCATGTAGTATTTTAGTTTAGTTTAATAACCAATGTACCAATTGTGTTTTTGCTATCAGAAGATATCACTTATTTTGTCATCTGTGACTAATGATGCATGCGCTTTTGATCTTAATTCATTGTGCCGTAATAGTTTAGAGAATAGAAAACAAAGTACCTTTTGATCACCAAAATCACCAAAAACCTTCGTGTTATGACAACAATAATGTATTTTGTACATGCACGTATCACATAATACTGTATTGTAGTAATTACAGATGAAGTTAATATTATTAACTATTTTCTGAATATATGAAAGGTTACTCAAATAACAGTGGTGCCAAAAGTGACTGCTGTCTAGCCTGTTAGTGTGCACCTAATAGATTACAAGCATAATAGAAGAAAAATATATAATACCAGACCATCAGTTCTGCTTTAGAAGTAAGCATGGCACTATTGAGCAACACACATAAACGTGAAGACCTAGAGAACTACAGAAGGAAAATGGAAGGGGAAATACTAGTCACCACTGACGTTGTTCTGCTAACAGCAAGATAGTACTTCCTGGTGCGACCTCTTACAGCTTCCGTGCACTTAGAGAGAGACAGCACGACGTCGCACGAATCAGTACTATCTCAGCTCCTAATTCCCACCCGTAACCTCAGCACCAGCATCCGCTGATAGTCGCAAAAGAAAAGAACGAGAAATGGAAGGAAATCTGCAGAAACGTGGAGCAATGCGTTGCCTTAACAGTTTTTTTTCTGTGTCTAAAAGGGGCAAATAATTGCTTCTGTTTTTACAGGTCACTGCAGATTCAGAAAGCACCTACACAGAATCGGGTTGTCCGATGAGACGGAATGCCGAGTGTGTATGGAGTACGAGGAACCGGTACAGCACGTTATGTGCTACTGTCCTGCGATCACCCCAATCAGGCACTCGATTTTTTGGGAAGGAAGCTACTTCCCTGGTTGCCTGAAGAAGACCTCGTCCAAGAGGATTCTAAACTACCTTAAGGGCCTGAACATTTTGATGAACTCTACGATGCCATCCGCTGTACAATGGCACCTAGGGACCGTAGTAGAAGGGACGATTGATCGAACCAGGCGGATGGCATGGCAACCAAGTAGACCAAGTAAATGACGACTGGAGTCTCCTAGGATATCGATAGGGAAGTAGAACGCGAAGATATTGGAGAGATGAGCTGAATGATGCCATGACAAAGGGGATTAGAAGACTGGCAGAACAGAGATAACTGGCGAAAGTGGTCGAAAGATGGACTACGACAACAATAGAAAACTCCAATATATGCTGGTATATAGGTTATTGAGAAAGTTGATAGAGTTGTCGGTATGATAAACAAAGATATGAATGGGAAAACATCGTTCTACTCATATACTCTTGATGAATTGTGCATGAGACATGTACAGGAATCTCTCATTGTGAAGTCAAACCAGAGGCTTATTTCATTAGAATTGCTAAATAAATCAAGTCAATTTTTTTTTCGATGTAATGCATTAATTTACACTTTTTAAATATACAAAATAAAAGCTTCCTCCATTATATTCCTTAAACGCGGCATCCCTCGTAAGACCAAATTTATACATACAGAAAAGGAATATGGAATCATCCAGGACATAAACGAAATTACGCTAAGATTGGTAGCACGATGCCGGGGAAGAGACGGACGAGGATGTGCGATACCGCACAAGAGAAAGAGGAGTAGCAGTACAAGTAGTAGGAGACCCCGGCGGCGGGGGTGTAGAACCGCCTAGCCCTGTCGGGTCGCTAACAATAACTCTGCGGGGTTGACACCGTAGTAATAAATACGGTCGCGCCCGCTCCGTGCTATTTTCCACCCGATTTAGCGCTGATGAGAAAATGAGCATTCCGGACGGGCACGGGCGCGAAAACGTTGACGTTATAAATCCGGCGGGGGTACGATCGCAGACAGTCGCCGCCGTAACTGCCGCACGGAAGGCGGGGAGTGCGGAGGCCGCTTAATTGGAAAGGATAGGGAAGTGGAAGAGATTTCTGGCCCCGACGACGATGTAAACCACAAAACAATTAACACGAAGCAGCAAGACTGGCGAAATAAACTAGAACTCGGCGTTAAACTTGCATGTTTAGTAGAAATCTTTATAGGAACGTTTCTAAATTTTATCTTTGCGTGCCCAAGGTTATTTTTCGAGTTTTACACTGCATTGTGGGGATCCATAACAATAATAATGATAAGGTTTTCTAGCAACTGGATTTGCGAAAGTAAATATATCCCTTGTCGATAAAGTCGACCCCATGCAATTATTCCATACCTCAGTCGCGATTAGATAAGTGATTTATAGTGAGTTTCATTAACTCAGTCGAAACATTTCATTCAAACACCGAATTAAAAATATTGATGTTACAAATAAGATCGATGTAGTGGTCCCCCTGACAAACTCTTATCCACTATACATTCCAAGAACTTAGTCATGGCACATTCAGGCTGAGATGAGGCGGCGAGACAAACGACTACTGACGTGTCGCTTCGCTTATAGCAGTCTAAAATAATAAAATGTGTCTTAACTATATTTAGGATTAAACAGTTCTGCGTTCACTAAAGCATTGTGCCTGCACAATGAGAACCATTCTCGTACACTCCTGATGACCCTTCCGCCGAATATACTGTTGAAGTATCATGGGCAAACTGACAGACTTCATACGAAGGTAAATAGTAGTAAAAAAAGTAATGGTTGGGCCCAATACTTTTTTTGACGCTCGTGGTATAATACTTATTCTAACTTCTGGATAGACTGTTGTATATTATTGTGTTATTATAATCCTCTGGGGACTATCCTCCAAATATGATTCAATACATCCAAGACACGACCCCCTAACTTCTGTTCAACTTCTTTAACAAGATTATGCTTATGATCAAATGCCTTAGACAGATCGAACATTAAGAACGCAACATTGAATTTATTATATAACTGATTAAAAATGTTTCGTGACAGAATATAAGGCTTCGTTAGCTGATTTTGTTCTTGAATAACCAACCTGACATTTCCCAAATAATGACATTTTTTTAAACAATCATACAAACGCATGAAGTTTACTTTTTCAAATATTTTAGAAAAAAAAAACAAAAAAGACTGATATGGAACGATAATTTTCAATATTCTGTCGATCACCTTTTTTAGGGATGAGATATATTTCACCTAGGTGGAGGGGTGATGGAAATGAGCCCCGCGCAAACTATAAATTGACCAAGTAAACTAAAAGATGACTACATATCTAATGATACCTGCGGAAATCTCACCTACACCGGCAGACATTAATAAATTTAAAGAAATATGCACTACAAAATTACATGTTTACATGTTTAGAAGCAATGCCCCAGAATTGAAACAATACGTTAATTAAAAGTTATAATAAGTGGTCTTTGAAAACATATTTTTCGCATGTTTTTACATGTTTCTTACTGTTTATGTTGACTATTCAGAGAGTTTTATAAAAGCAGAATCCACAGCAGATCCGGTAGATATCCTAAATCACACGATGGGAAAGGCTAATGAATTTAAAATTGAATTGGAGATATTATTTGTAGATTTCAAACAAGTATTTGGCTCAATAAATAGGCAGCAGTTGATAATGATATTGGAAGAATTAAGTATACCACCAAAACTTATAAGGTTAATAGCAATGACGGTAAAGGAACCTCGGATTAAAATAACAAGCTCGGGTGAAACGGAACCGTTTGAGGTGAATAAGAGGGTAACACAGGGGGGAATGCTCTATCTGCTACTCTATTCAACATTTGTATAGAATATATGACCAAACATGTAAATATGGGAAACATAAGGAACCGAGCGGCACAAATAATCGCATATGCTGACGATCTTGTTATAGTAGCAAAACAAAGAAAAAGTTTAGAATATATATACCGAGAGAGCAAAAATGATTGTCATGTCTGAAGTTGCAGTTAATGAATAAGAAAAAGACAAACAAATATATATATATATATATATATATATTGCAATGATCTCTACAACATCTTGCCATTTCATTGTTATTGTAAAGGTTCGTGAAAATGGAAGCAATCGTTACCATCGAATTGTTGATCATCTGGGATAATTGAATATGCCACCTATACGATTGGTATTTGAAATTTAACATTAGAGAATCCATTAATAGCCTTGGCTCAAACGGTAAAGACGGTCTCTGTTTGGTAGGGAGTAAGGATAATGAGTGCAACCAGCGACAAGAAATGGGCATTAAAAATGTTACTGAATTAAAAAATACTTTATTGTTTTTATAACTTGTAAATTAACACAAACTATTATACACCACATAACACTACACAACAGAAGGGTTTTGAACAAGTTTTACGCACCACATCACGAGGCTACCATACGAGGAACGACACGCCAGTGGAATTCGTCGACTCCAAGTTGTGACCACAGAATCTCGAGGGCGCTCAAGAAGGCCATATACAGTATAGTGAATGAACCATTCGACGATGCAATAACATCATAGTACTCTAGAATAGTAATGGATTGCCGTGGTGACGATGACTGGAATTTTAGATGGTTGCGAGAGTAACGGGGAAGAAACAAAATAAACAAATTGAAAAATTGTA
Source organism: Osmoderma eremita (assembly GCA_031763485.1). NCBI lineage: Eukaryota > Metazoa > Arthropoda > Insecta > Coleoptera > Scarabaeidae > Osmoderma > Osmoderma eremita. The sequence continues at coordinate 168,809 of JARFOC010000394.1, read as the reverse complement.
AAAGCCAGAAAAAATATAATTCATGAGTAGGAATAAAGAGGAAATAGTAAGAAAAACAGTTATAAGCAGGACTGTGAAGGAAAGTGAGGTGAAGGAAGTATTTGAAGGATGAAGAAGGAGTGACACGGTTGCAGAGAAGAGAGGAGTGGGTGGAACTCATACACACACACACACAAGTATACTTTATAAGGTATTTGATATTATTTCATTCGTTAAATTATATGTGCGTATTGTTGGTAAAGTAACATTTCAAAATTATATTTTCAAACACATCTTTAGGTTTCTTGATATAATTTAGATAAATTACAATTTTTGATTAAGTCATTAACATATTAATTAACAATTGTCAAGTATTAGCCTTCAGAAACTGCCAGGCCCGTGTCAATTTGACTTGAACAACAGAACCTAAGTTTATAAATATTTTTATTATTTAAAATTCATTGCTAAATTATTTTATTAGCATTTTGATACATAGCAATATATAACAGGTAAGACAATGGAAGACAATGCTGCTGCAAACTTCAGACATGACAATCATTATTGCTCTCTCCATATAAACAGATCAAAACGAAGGGGGTGTACATGCAAATAGGTGGAATGGAAACTAAGGGGTAGGTAAAAATTGAAGTGGATACTTTTGAAACTGTTAACAATATTAAATACTTGGAGGTGAACATAAGTAGGACAGGAGACAACCTTCAAAAAATAAAAGAAAAGGTACAGCAAATACATGGAACATTTTACGCGAATAAAGGGACGTACACAAACAAACAATTTACCAAGGAAACAAAAACAAAGATGTATAAAACGTTACTAAAGCCTATTTTAACCTATGCGGCAGAGACAGTGACGTTAACAAAAGAGGGAGAAAAAATTATTCAAACGCAAGAAATAAAAATAATAAGAAGTATGATGGGGAAATAATAGAAAATGGATTATAAACCAACGAACCGAGAAATATGGGAGGATTTGAAGGGGGAAACAGCGGTAGGTGTTACAAAAATGCAAAGAGTGAAATATATACAAGAAAATACCAAAGGAGCAAGTGCGAGCAATAACAGAATGGCAATTGGGAGGAAAGAGAGCTCGAGAAAGACCAAAGGCTAAATGGAAGGACGAAGCAGAAGAAGACTTAAGAAAAGCGGGAATAAGAACAAGATGGAGGATGATTGTCGAAGATAGAAAAAAATAGAAGGAGGTAGCAGTCAAAGTGAAGGAGAGTGTCTGCTAATGTATGGGATTTGGCCCTGATCCATCTGTAGAGGATCTGAAAAGCTTCCAGAAATAGTAGAACTTAATCCAAAAAGAAAGCCTTACAGCCTTAATGAGTGAAAGACTCTTAATACATATTTCGGCAACTACGTTTCCATCCTCAATCAAAGCTAAAAAGGAAAATACCGTGCACTTCACGGTCTATTTATGATGGCAACCTATTTGCGGAAATATGTATCTAGAGGTAAGGGTATTTTTTGATGTAGTGAAATCATAAATTCTAAATTTACAAATAGTAGCTTAGCACTAACTTAGCACCTAGTGCCAAAATTGATTAGCCTTATTTTGAAAACACAAAGTTGGCTTTTAAGCCTGATTATGAAGTTAAGTTGAAATGAGTAGTGTTTAGTTGTAGACATTTCACACAATATTGAACTAAACGTTACATTTTAATCAATAAAAAATCTCACAAGAAATGTATACCATCAATTTGCATGATAAATGATCTAGAATTCAACGTACAAGAACGTGCTCAAAAATTACTTCCAAATTCGTTTGGGCTTAAGTGAATTAAATGGTTTCTTTCCACCCTTGCAATGCGTCAAAGAGGTCCATTACATCGTATAAACGACACAATATCTTTCGCTTCGGAATGCCCGAAATCAACGTATTAAATACACGAAAATTACAACTTAAAACATTAAGTTCCGCCGGCTATGCTGTAGGTGAATGCAGCGTAACTCTACTTGTGGACCACCAGGACTAATTGGTGCTCGAACCGCCGTCGAAACCGGTCAGGTATTCTTTGGTCCGATGTCGGCATCCGCTCCGTCAAAGGAACGCGTTAGTCACACCTGCCACTAAGCAACTAGCGACCTCACAGCGTCCAAACACAATGATTTGGCGATATCATTAATAATAACACAACGGCGAGGTGGCTTCGGCTAGCGAACGCGAGAGAACATAATAAAAATGGAACGAAAAGGAAAACGATGGAGAGAATGGAGCTGAACGATGAAAAAAGAGAGTACGTATAAAGAGAATACGACCCAATAATAGCAATAATAACAGGCAAAAAGGAGAATTTATTATCAGCAGTCATTGATTCCGATTACGATGACGAAATCTAGTTAACCATGCGCCGTCGACTATGTGATGTGATTACCATTTGTTTTCTCGAGTGACAACGCGAACAAAAGCGAATCGTACTACCGAGAATTGCCCGCCCTCTTGGCCAGTTGATGTGGAAAAAATTAATGACACTTTTGGAGGAGGTGGCGTTTTTTCCAAACTCTTTCATTTCACGAAGACGCGTTCGTTTTTATTGTTGCGGTGGCTACGCTAGCTACCAATGATCCCTCTTCGGAATTCATAGACAATAGAATTCCTCAGTGTTTCTTTCTTTCCTCATTTGTTTCTTTTTTTTACGATCGAGGTCTAACTATTAGGCCACGGATCTAATTAGATTTTGTGGTGATTTTCGGAGAACGGTCAATCTTTGTCGGTTCATTTAAAAATTTTGTTTTCCCGAAAAAGATACTACGACTTTCTTAATTCCTATATAATATATGTATATATATATATATATATGCAGTTAATATAATTTTATATTATGCATTTAAGAAGGACCTTGAAAAATAAATAGATATATGTAGGACTATATTCGCCTTTGTAAAACAAACGGGAGCATTGCCTCCAACGTATGGTGTTACATAATGCGAAGAATGGTAAATAATTATGGATAATATACAAAATATTTTAGACTTGTTGCTTGAATTAATGCACGTTGCCTGCAAATCTTACATACAACTGCATTGATCCGGTTGATTGATTTGCATTTTCACCATTCAATCTTTCTTAATTTACAAATGATTATGAAAGCTATTAATCTATAAATAGTAATTAATAGTAATATTATGCGCATTTGCCTAGATTAGTGTGCAAAATTTATGCATGTAACGTTATTCATATGTCCAGAGGACCGTTAAAATTAATTCATTTCCAAATTACTCAATCGGTAAGTTAGGTAACTTTCTGTTAACTGTCCTACTAGTCCAACTAGTCCTACTAGTATTTAAAGTTCGATATTATTACATAAACGAAAAAAAATATTTAAAAGCACATAAAAAGCACGTCCGAATACATAAAAAATTAATGAATATATTAGGAGATGCTCAAAGGGAAGATAATATAATGGTAATTTCTTGGATTGAGGTTGTGGATATTAAAAATGAAGCAACCAATTGGCAATAAATAAGAATTTTGGCATGGATAAAATATGCTGTGCCTACGGTAAGCAACCACAGGAACAAGTGCATGTTGTCGAAGAGAGGGAAGAGAGCCGTTGTTCCGTCATTTCAGCGTCCGTTGATATTTTTTGTGAAGTAATAAGTTATATCGCAAAAATTCATCAATATAATAAATTTCGGTTATTGTCAGCATCGGACATTTAAAAGACGTTACCTGAGTCGAGAAAGGCATAGAGGAAAGCGATTCTGGATCAGGAAAAGGGTGGATACGAAACAGATTTGTGTAAATTAAGCTATTTAAAAATAATATTTGTTTTTTACGTAATTCTTTTTGTAGTAATCTTGAAAATTTCATTTTCCATTTAGATTTTCATAAAAATTTTAATTCTAGCCATTTAAGTTGCTGTTTCCGTGGTTGCCTAGTTACATCTAGTAGATGTAATACGAACCCATACCTAAGAACTTTTAATTGTCATAGTTGGTTCCCTTCTGGTCAGTACATGTAAAAGTGGATTACTGATTACTTTGCGGACTAAATATTTTACAGATTATCTAAATTCATAACCATTTACTGTTTGATGATACCTATGATTAACAGAATAAGAATGTCGAAATGTGACACAATAATAAATGCACAACTGCATTTATTATTGTCAGTTGGTTCGATGTTACATTAGATTGATGTAACTAGGGAATTCTTGAAAAATAAAATGATAAGCAAGAAGTTTATAGATTTGATTTTTACATATTAGTGGCAAAACATGTTATCTGCCATTTAATGCCAAAAGGTGCATTTTGAAAAAAAGGCAGATAGCATGTTTTGCCATAACGTTACTGCTATATGAAAATTAAATTGCGAATATCAAGATCCTATTCTAGTTATAAATATTATTTTGTAAATAAGTTTCTATGTAATAGAATTTTGACAATATTTGACTTGAATTCATAAATACCGTAACTACCCTTGTAATGTTGCATGCGTGGCGCCTTTTATACTATATAAAATAATAATAATAATAATAATAATAATAATAATAAACTTTATTACGCAACAGATTTAAAAAAATCTATTTACAGGATAATATATAAAAAAATAATTAAGTTAGGCCATAATGTTAATTTATAAAAACCTTCCTAACCCCTATTTGTATTGTTTAGTGTTACGTGTAAAAATGTGGTTTTACATTTACGTATTTAAAAATAAGATATCCTTCTATCTGTCAACATTAGTTAGTACTATTATTTGCCACCGGCGGGACTTGGGAATATTATTCATTCCCTTAAAAGTACAGATTACTACATTACCGGCTGAGAGAAGGATATCGGCATTTACTAATTTCATGTGCATTAAATAATACACAATACACCGTTAAGAAAGTATCTTTAGTTAAGTTGCATTTTAAAGTGGCACATTAAGGGAAATTGGGCTTGTTTGCAAGGTAATCAATGTAACTCTTCATAACAAATCGCTATCTGTAGGCAATTTGTCATATTTGAAGGAGAACCTCATCGACAATGGAGTCGATAGTTAATCATAATTTATTTTGCCTGCACAAAGATCCAACTTCCGCGTACATACTTCAATTTTAATTCGATTTCTTTACTGCCTGGTACAGCAATTCTAATGTCCTTTGCAGAGTTAATCAGCTGGGCCTGTATGTGTTAAATTAATATGAGCCGACAACGACACAGAATCATGAACCACGCTCAAATTAACATCGCAAATATCCAATACCTCATTTCTTGCGGTAACATTAAGGTGACGTTCATTTCATACACGGGAAGAAATTAGCAACTGCAGTGATTGACTCCGTATACTTCCATCCTTTGCCGAATCACTTCCTTGTCGATCGTATCGAGGACTGAGGATAGGTCAACAAGAATGATTGCTACTTTATAGCTACGATCAAGCTTGCGATAGACGAATTTAGTCAGTTTTTGTTTTATATAAAGTATGTGTGAATTAGGTAATACTTTCAAATTTAAAAATTTTATGTAATAAAACCTTACCTTCCGTATCAAATGTCCACATAACACTATTAGAGAAGTAAAAACATGCAAAGTAATTGAATGTACGTACACTCGTGGCCACATAAAAGTGTCCGAACGACAAGCAAGTTTTTAGAAGTTTTTACAGTGTACAGGTGTGTTTATACTAGTCAGCATCGGGTAGAGGAACGTGACGATGTTTTTTTTTTATTGAAGTATGCTAATAAGCAAGATTTATGCCCGGTTTCTGAAACGAAAAACAGCAGTTATCTGTTCGATATCTGGCCGTTTTACATGTAAAGCGACCAGATATCGAACAGATAACTGCTGTTGTTACGTTTCAGAAACCGGGCATTAGTGCAGAGTTGAAATGTATGCTAGATAAAGAAACGTTTGTATTTTTTTTCTCGTGTTCCAAAGAGAATATAACACAGGGGTTTCTGTAAGCGCAGAAATCAAAGGAATACTGTGTTGAAAGCTATTTTATAGATTGTTTCTGATATGAGAATTAGAAATAAGTTCTATACAGAAATAGAATAATAATAATTGTTTATATCGGAGTTCTCGATTTTAGGTCAGAAACTTTTATGTGGCCACGAGTGTACGTACATACGCATGCATGCATATTAATTAAAAATCTAATATAATCTATTCAATTTAGAATATTAGTAAAGAAATAAGAAGTAGGTGAAGATCTTGTAATCTAATTTATTAGCAAAATAAATCTGTTGGTTCTAACATCTCGTCAAGAACACTGCCCCAGGCTAACAATATATTGAATCTTCTTCACATGATTTATTAGAAAGTGTTCTTCCGTACGCTCGTTACGAATTGACGACGGACATTAGAATAAAAACGATTTCACAGACTATGGCGAAAACACTTGGTAATCTTTTATTATAACACCGTCGGCGAAAAAACAACGTTGCCTCGCCTCTCCTGATTAGCCTCAGTATTCAAAGACTTTTCGAGCAATTTATAAATTTCATTTTTCATCTCAAAACTAGGTGTAATAAAGTGCTATCGTACCGAATCTAACAACAAGCAAAAAATAACGGAGAACTTCACTTAAAGCAACTTTGAGAAAAAACCACGTATCTAGTGGATTGGAAGCTAAGCTTAATAGCTTACATTTAAGCGAAATATAAAGCGAACAATATAACCATTTGGATTTGATCGATATTTTTTTATTTACTGGAAATTAACCGCGGACCTGTCCCAGAAGTTAACTGGGCACCCAAATGTCTAGTTACTTTCGTTCTCTATAAAATTTGCGGTGAATAAGGAAAACAGACGAAAGGATTTATAGTGATCATTACAGACCGGATTATATGCAAAGAAAAACTGAAATATATGCGCATATATATGCATGGATTTTTCAGGAAATATGCATAAATTTGGACCATATATATCCATCCTCTACTTATTTTGACTCAGAATTTCGACTTCAGACAGGTTCTCTTCGCGCTGTTGATCAAACTCGAAATGCAATATGAATTAATGGAAGCGATATAGGTCAGAGGTAGCCTACAATAGAAATTGCACAATGGGATTGCATATAAGTAAATTATTATTTATCACATCTACATAATAAATGTTACAAAAAATATGTTTGTATTAATTAAACTTATGCAAGCACAATTCCATATTCTTGATTAATGCAATACATCTATACTAAAATAATAATAATAGTAATAATACAAATTTTAAGATACGGAATGCAAATAATATGTTATTCAAAAATAGACTAGACACGAAATTTCTCGATTATCAGATATATTGAATTGTTAGATTACATAACGATCATAGAACAAAACAACATATTATCTATCATTGCAAAGATGTACCTATACACTAAAGACACGTACAAGGGCATAACGCAATAAATAAAGACGATTCTCTTAGCGTCTAAACATCAAAGAACAGAAACTAATCTTATCGTATGTCTACTTATTTACAGATTGTATTTATATAAGAAGTTGAGTTTAAACAGTAAAACTCGAATAATAACAAACGGTAGAAAGATCTAAATCTATCTATATAACACTTTTTACTAGATATTTTAGATCGGCTTGGAATATAGAAGGCCACATAGTTACGTGGGCAGTTATACGTGAATATAATAACGTAATACCTAAGAAAAATCGACATCTTTACGATTATTATCCATCTATCACTATTAAAGGCGTGCGTTTTACAACTCGGACGGAATGTAAGCAAATTATCATTAGGACACGGACCATTGCATGACGCTGGTGTCTTTACCGCCGATTGTGATAATCCTAGTGTCGCCGTGAAGGAAAACTACACCAGTTGCGTGGTTACTGTGTCCGGTGTATGTATGATGTAAGGACTGAAACAAAAAGAAGTGTTTGTGACAGTTAAAATTGTAGCTTATAAAAGAACTTGTTGTGTTATGGCAATAACTAGGAAATATAATAAAATTTAGAGTATGGACGATTAGGTTGAGGTCCGAATCCTCAATCCATCAATTTCAAAAATCTGGATAAACAACAATCTGTTTATAATGGTTACAATAATAACAAAAGGCTTACCTTTGGTTGCATAACTGGATACGAATATAACTTAACTCTTCCGGAATCATCAGCTGTAGCAAGTAATTTTGAGTTATGACTCCTAGAGCAAGCAAGCACATCAGCACCATCTGCGTTCTCAGACCATATACCAATCGTATTAAAAGAAACTATACAAGTGTTTGAAGCCCACTCCAAATCACGTATTGCATTTAATTGCGTTACAGGCCTGCACGTGACGCCATTCCCTGTCAAATATTAGTACTAATTTATGAATCCTTCTTAGGGATAATTTACTTACAATATAATACTTCGTTGTCAGCGGAATTCGATCGTATTGTATGATTATCAGTCGCCCAATCAATGTGTGTAATGCTACTGGAATGTCCCTAAGGATAATACACCATTTATTTTTATAAAATTCTTTAGATACAACTACCAAGACTTACCGAACATTTCCCCATCCTAGCATAACGTGTACCATCTTCAGTTATTTGATAAATATAGATGTTGCTATCTTTCGAACCTATAGCTATCGTATTTCCGTCTGGCGAATATTGTATGACCTGCACGGTGCCTTCTCCATCAATAAATCTGCAAAGGATCTCCCGTGTTTGTGTATCGAATATCATCCAACGTCCGGACGAACAGCCTACGGCCACTACATTACCGTCAGGTGAAAAAGCTGCGCTTTGTGCTTGTTCCTGAAAATAAAAGGGTTACAGCAAAATTCTGGTATAAACGAAAATTCTAAATTTAGTTACCCCAATATCCTTACTCCACAAAATATTGTGCGATAGGGAATCCCACATTTGTACTATCTTGTCGTGACCTGCGGTGGCGAATTGTTGCAGGCAGGGATGAGCGGCTATCGCCCATAATTCGTCGCTGTGTCCCAGTACGGCGGTTGGTTCGAAGCCGAGGCTGTTATTTCCGGCTAGGATGCAATTCTTCGTGGTTCCGACGAATAAAAGCGATCCTCTGCCTTCGGATATAATTCGCACAGCTCCGTAATGTGGTGGGATCTAAATGTCGTGATTATAACGTGAGTTTGTCAACTAATTCTTACTGTACTCACTGATTTCGCTTCGTAGTATTCTTTCACGTTGGAATCGTAGTGCTTGATACGGCCATCTTTTCCTCCAGTTATGATGCTGCCATCTTTTAAGACGCATATAGTGAATATGGCGCCGTCATGGCACTTTTTGTATAGTCTCCCTATTGTATTCCTTCCACGCGGGTATATAGCTAAACTACCATTCGAATCCCCAGTTATTACATCACCTGATTGCAAAAACCCAATCGACGTCACATATTTCGGTTTCTCTCGCGCTTCGAAAATGCCCATTTTCTTGTACAACGTCCCACCTACGTCCAAAGTCCAGAATGCCAAATGAGATTTCCCACAGGACACTATGACGTTCCTTTCGAACGGATGAAATTCGACAGCTGCGATTGGATCGACAGAACACTGAAACAAAGACCTGTATGAGACTAGAGCTAATTTGCAATCGGGTGTGTAATATTTTACCTTTGTTTCCGTAATTTTATGGCCGTGCTCGCCTTTCATCCACTCCCAAACGGATATCACGTGGTCCGGAGAGTCGTCTATTGCTACCAAGAGAGAACCACCGTCCGCCTTGCTGAACGAAATGCAAGAAATCGAATTGGTGAAGTCGTTCATTCCGATTACGGCTTGAGTGTGTAAGGAGATGGAATTCCAGATTCTGATGTGCGCTCTGGAGATGGAATGTGGATCGTTGTTACCGCATTGGCCGCTCGCCACCAGAAGTTTGTTGGGATGTATGGCTAAACTGTAAAATTAAGAATTAATTCTTAACTTTAGTTAAAAATGAATTGAAGAGAAATAATACGGAAAGAAAATATTGTTTCATATCAGTTGCAACATCGAGCACTATTTCAAAATATGTGCCATCATTTAACAGTTTGCTTAGAAATGAGAAGAAAAGATGACTGGTAAGAACTGGCTAAGTGCAATGATGACCCATTCATAAAAATGGGATACAAAAATCTGTAATAACTACAGAGAACGCTACTACTACTGATAACAATTGTGAAAGTATATGAAAAAAAATCTTGAAAAACCATTTGGACGAGTTAAAACACACAATAACAGAGTCAGAAAACGGTTTTAGAAGTGGCAGAAGTACGCAAGAAAACATGTTTATAACAAAACAGATTATATATATTGAAATATCGTAATGCACTTTTGCAGATGATATGGTAACAATGGCAGGATCTAAAGAAGGTTTGAAAAACAATAAGACGAAAGTTATGGTGGTAGGTAGCACAAACCTAACTAATAATGCAAAATAACGGGAAACATAATAAAAATATAGAAGACAAATAAACTCTGCCATTCAATAAATAAAAACTTCATACAAAGACGGGGATAGCTAGTCACACTAAAATGATTTTGGCATGCACAAGTGAATCATGGGTAGTAAGCAAAGCTTTGCAGAGTGAAGGGGTTCAGCAGAAGAGGTAAAATAAGAAATGCAGATATAAGATTAAACATAAAATCAATATAAGAATACATCGAGAAGAAACAACTGAGATGGTGGATATATCTGCAAGGAATGGATGAGGACAGACAAGAGAGGAATGGGAAGCCAGAGTAACAATAAGAAGAAATAGATGAAAGCGTTCAGAGGATTTGAATAAGCAGGGTTCTACAGAGAGATAAATACCCAAGAAGCTGTAATAACACTCGTTAACAAGATTTTTTCCCCAAGCACAAAAATGCCTGATTCCCATATACTTTTTCACGCTGCAATCAATTATGTTTTCAGAATTTCTCCATCACCCTTAGTTTTCATGTTCCAGGATATTCGCTTATCCACCTAAAATATGCATGCATAGTTTTGTAGTATAAGAGAACATATATTGGTTAATGTTTGAACATGTCTTGACGTGTTAACACCTGCATTTCCCATTCCTAGATAGCATCTCTTGTTATTTCAGTTGTCAAGTAGAGCTCGGCGAATGAACATATACGCTGACGTTGTTAACATTTTAAAGAGTGTTGCGTACCCCACTTGTTGATCCTTAAAAAATTTATTTGGTCCCTTGGGTTGATGAAAAACTTTGTCAAAGGTATGGATAAAACTAACAGTCGGTTTGCATATGTGAGGAGTAAGTTCCCTAATATCGGTGATGCTAAGGTAAAGGAAGGTATTTTTGTGGGACCCCACATCAGACAGCTACTTCGAGATGAAAAATTTATTGAGGCGCTAAATGGAATTGAAAAAGCAGCATGGTTGTCTTTTAAGGAGATTTGCGACTTCTTGGGAAATCGTAAAGCGGAAAACTACGTAGAGATTGTTAACAATCTACTGGCCTCGTATAAAGCCATGGATTGCAACAAGAGTCTAAAAATACACTTTCTTGACTCCTACTTGGACTTTTTCCCAAAAACCTTGGAGCAGTGAGTGACTAGCATGGCGAAAGATTTCACCACGATATTCTACTCATGGAGAAGAGATATGCTTGACAGACTATGGCTGGACGCTGAAGAGAGATGTTTCTGATGCAAGCTACAGCCGAAAGACGTATATCAGCACATTTTCCAAGTAAATTTATCACTTTGTACGTCATTTTTTCATGATTTATACACATGTAATATATACTTTCACAAAATTTCATTACTTTGTCACTCTGAAGCCCTGCCTGAACCCTTTCTGAAAACAGAAATGAAATACGTGTAAAAAATACTACCAAGTTCACCCACACAATCCTTTTAATATTGTTATTTCACACCATGAACAGGGGGTTTGAACGTGTTTTGCGAAACCGACTCAATTGCGATTGAAAACGGAAGATTAGAACGGCATTCAATATAGCCGGGGCCTCAAGCAACATAAAGAGCTCACCTTTTGACATCGTCAGTGTGTCCAAGATAATGCCTCTGATTCGGTTCCTCGATATTATGAAGGACCACGACAGTCGCTACAAAGTACACCATTTCCCCTGTCGGCAAGAAATAGAGATTTGAGCGACAATCTCGACCTCTGTACCCATAAACCCAGTTTAGTTTCAATTTTTGCGGAGGTGCCGTTTCCACCTTTGTGATGTCGTATGTGTCGGCTACCTCGGAGGGCGCAGGTAGCATAACCTGCTTTCCTCGTAGGTGTATTTTGAGTATCTGATCTTCTTCGTTATAGGTAGCATCTTTAGTGCTGCAAAACATGTGGAGATTAAGAACAATGTTGAATAATTGCACATTTTAATACATGTGTAGATATGTGTGTATGTATATATAGGAGATATGCGTTGTTATAGCATGTTAATAAATAATAACATTAAGTTTTAATTGCATTTAACACTGCAACATTTTGTTTATCATGTTTATCATGCGTGTTGCTATATGTTTTGAAACGGCTTGTACTGATAAGTTTTGCATTTATGAACTGAATATTAAATTTGCATTGCTGCAATCATTCTTTGTTTTTGTAAATACAGGGCAAGACCTGGATGATACATTTTGTATTACGTAAATATGCTGCCTCCATTTTTAAAACTTTGTTGTTTTATTAACTTGCTATTCAATGAACGATTATATACACGTATAAAAGCAACTTATTTTACAGAGATCAAACTTTCTATAAACTGTAAAATAAATTTAATATATGTATGTAATCGTCTATCTTTGTGTAAATTTATTCCTTGTCCTATTTATATTTTTATTAACAAGTGCTATTGGTGTACCTACAATGGATTGTTCAAATCATTGCCTATTAAAAGTGGTTCGATATAAACAGTAGTGATAATAATTTTGTTGCGCGTAAGGCTTAAAATCGTTACGATACAAAACAAATTAAAACCTGAATAATTAACAAAATTCTCTTATCCTTGACTGTAACAGCACAACACCTGGCATTGCGTTGTGTGGAAGCGCCCATGCATAAATTGTGTGTTAGGTTTTTAGCACATCTTTTAATGTGAAATTGACCGAAAACAGAAAATTAAGGTTTCTTACTTGATTTACCCGCTTTTTGTTAGAAATTTAACACAACATGCTTGTCACAATCTATGACGATAATGGTCATAATCGTAATGTAGTCGTGCTACAATAAATAATTGCGAGTGCAATACCGATCATACCAACTTAATTATAATGTAACTTATCTGATATGCTGGCGAGTATTAAGTAGGCAAACAGTAACGGCAGAAATTTTTTTTATATCAAAATCCATTTTATCGTACCGTTTTCTTGTACAGTTCTGGCGTCGTGTTGTTGTCCTATTCCGGTACAGATTTTGCGGATTGGTTTTCCGCTGTTGATTCATGTGTTCGACACTATAATATGCCGGTATGGTTTTTGACCACATAGAAACGTTATATTGGTTATATACGGCTACACAACTATTCTCTTTCGCCGCCGCGTACGATACTAACCACATTTTATAATCGGAAATACTCTGCACTGACGCGGGTTATGCATACGAACGTGCCGGCCTGATAGGAACAGATAATGATAAGCGGAATAGTGAGTAATAAAAATGGTTTGATTTGGGAAAAAGATCATCGGATGATGATAATGCAGCTTGAATGTGTAAGTATTCCGGTAAAAAAACTAGTTGAAAATAGGGACACTTGTTGAGTATTTCCTTTTTTATTTCCAAAAGAAGGTAGATAAGTACTGTAATAGTATTCACTCCCTCTCTCTCTCTCTCTCTCTGCATTGAATTTTACACTCCTTCTTTCAGTACATAGGTAAATATTTTCTACATGGCCTTAAAGTATGCGTATAAAATTCTGAAAGAAGCAATTTGAAGTAATGATTTTTTTTGTCGCATTCAGATCTGTCGTTATTGGCAACTACGATGGTTTATTTACTCTTTAAACATACAACAGTTAAGAAAATATATTGGCAGACTCCTGTTATTTAACGACTAAGATTTCCTAATCGATAATTTCTTTTTCTCAAAATTATAGATGCAAAGTTCTAAACAAGAAGGTTCTTTGTACGAAAGTACATATCCTCAAAAAGCAACTATGTGCTTTAAATTATATACTTACTTATAGATATGCTCTCTGACATAGAGATGCGGATTTCAGTTTAATTGTGGAAAAAAAGGATTAAGGAAGTCCATGGTTTCTAAAATCTGCTTTTTGAATATACACTAGTTAGAAAAAGTCTGTGTACAAAAACGGGATAATATTAAATTCCGAAGTAATTAACGCTTAAATCCGTTTTAAAAGTCCAAACGCAATTTAATTTTATTTACTTGGAATATTTCTTTCAGTTTTCTTTCAACTTTAAAGTTTGAATAAAACGTACAAAATAATTCATTAAAGGAATTAACCACAAAAGTTCTTCAAGAAAAGTCTGCGTACAAGCAGCTGAAAATAAAAAATTTCTGCAGGTAACAACAGCCAATCAATTCTTAATAACTTGTGGGATATTCCTTTCGCCGTAGAACTTCTGATACGCGTTTTGGCATTGATTGGACTAATTTTCGGGTCTCTTCCCGGGAAATCTTGGTCCGTTCAAGTTGGAGGACCATAGTCTCATATATGAAAGTTATATTTCCCACTCCTCTCCCGGCCATACACCCCCAAAACACCGCCATGCTTCGTCGTGGGCATATGATTTTTCTTATTCAAGGAAGTGTTGGGTTTCCTTCCCACTAATTTGCGTCCTTTTATCCCAAAAAATGCACTATTTACTCTCATCGGAGGAAATAACTTGTTTCCCTGCTGCTGCGTAGGAAACGCGATTCGGTTTTGTCTATTGGAAAGTGAACTAAAAAGCTTCTTGCTTCATTGAACATCTTCTTTTAGAACATTTTGTCAATATTCTTAGCGACTTAGGACGCAGATGTTTTGGGATTTTTCCGTCAGCTTACGTGGGTGCCCAGACCATGGCTTAAAGGTGTATTCACCATTTGTAACAACTCTGAATAGATGAATGAGTTCTGCCCAAAGTAGCGCAACTAATTTTAGAAATATCGATTTTCTTAGGAAGTAATATTTCCGATTATAAATGGAATTAAGTCAGTAAGGAATGTACTCGTACGTTTTCCTAACTTCATAAATATCATTTCAAAAGGTTTTATTCTTATAAGCATTGTAGCCTACTTTGTACGCAGACTTTGTCTAACTAGGGTAATTCATACCCGAAATAAGAAAGGAATTATTACGCGTATTCGGTATGGTATTTAATAATTAATCTTAATTGAGCCATTAAGAGTTTAGTTATAATGAATATAGAATTTATCTAGGCATCTGAACATAGCAAGGTCTTTTTAGAAAGTGTAATAAGTAATTTACCATATTTTCAAATGTTTAACCCAAGTCTACCATTAACTGCAGAATGTGATGCAAGTCAAAGAGGATTGGGAGCTTGTTTCCCACAAGAAGGAAAACCGATACAAGTACCCTTGGATCAAATACACTTTGATGCTTCAAATAGCAATTTGTAGTTTCAATCTTGCAGGTAAAGCGGCCCCCATGTTTGTATCAACTTTTTAAAATTTCGATCCAACATTTCAGTTTTCCAAATTGTGCAAAAGTCAATTGTAGATGGTTCTTGAAGGTATCTTCAACCTCATCTGCTAATTCATAAAGGAAATTGAAAGAAGCTCTGAAAGCCTAATGCCTAAGAATCCAAGAGTAAAAATGAGTCGTAATATGACACAGTCGGTAATATGGCACAATCAATTGCAAGATGGAGTACGTATTAGAATAACATAGTACATAGTCATTAATATGACACAATCAGTAGAAAAATTGTTTCACATTCCATCACACACATTAGTTTTTACTGGCTAGCTAGTAACCGTTCCTTCACATCATCGCGGATTTTAACATTCAGGATGGGGAGATGACAATATATATATAATCAGTTTCCCTTATACCTTTTTAGGTGTCGGGATCATCAAACAAACTTATTCCACAGTTTTTTATTTAAGGCGATTGTTCTAGCTTCTTTCCAGGATTTTCCTTTGCTCTCCAGA
>JARFOC010000394.1:122502-147804 GCA_031763485.1 Osmoderma eremita | reverse complement strand
TATTGCCCTCTGCCCTAGCATGAGACGTAGCCAGCCTACCAGGGTCGGCTCAACCCCATGCCGAGCAAGAGCATTAATATTATAGCAGTTGTTATGTGTTTCTATTAATTTATTGCATATAGTCGGTTTTCTGTTGCGTAAATATATAATGTTAGAAAGAAGAAATTTGCTTAAAAGTATTAACCATTGATGCACCATCTCAAAAAGTGAAAGACTATTTCGGCAACTAAGTTTCCATCCTCAATAGAATCCAGAGACGAAAGAGGGTGTTAGGCTACTGGTGATCTGGTGAACAGCATATCTTCCAAGGTTTTACGATCGATCGTTTGAACGACGATTTGCTAATCGCAGTAGTTCTGGTCGTATTGGACACTATGGGAAGAGATATACACGTATGGCTACATCGGAACGGGGCATTGCTTTGTGAATGGCAACCGCGCACCCCGGTGCGAGCTGAGCATACGTGTATAAGTACCAGGTTATTTGAAAGTTACCAGGGTTGTAAATGATATAATATTTTAAGTGCTTTTGGCGATATGAAACCAACACTCACTAAGAAAATTTTCTATTTCGATTATTTGTTTTTAAACATATCATTACTACGAGTTTGCAGGGCAAAAACTTTTTAAATACATACATCTTCTTGAGAGTTAGTCCAATTTCCAATTAAATGATTTGCGGTTAACTATCCAAGACACTCAACTACTGGGTGTAGCGTAATTTATAAATTGAAGAGCGCTTCTGGCATCAATCTGTAAATTTACAAAGCACGTCCATAGTACCTACTGATTACTTTACTTGTTTCAGAAAGAGTATCACGCTGACAATAATCAAAGAGGACAGCTACGAGAAGGATGTACTCTTCTACGTCCAGCTGGGCGAGCCTCAGATGTGCGGTGGTAAGGAACGGCCCTCTAGCATTAGATACTGAGTGTTTATTATTTCTTCATGTGTATATCTATTCTCTTTCATATCTGCACCCCTTCTCTTCTACTGCTGCTACATTGCATGCTCCGTAAGTAAACTCGATTAATACAGATTCTTCTTCTATGATCCAACTCAGAAAGCGTGTGCGACGGTGTGGCCAATTCATATTGTACATGCATAAATAACGCTAGTTCTTCGGATTTGAGTTATCAGATTTTAAATAAATATTTAAACTATTTACCTCCATGACTCTGCTTTGCCTAATGAATAATTTTTCTTTACGTTGAAATCAAATTTGAGTGCGTGTCAGTCAAATAAATCAAAACTGTACACAGTGCATATTATACAAACACATATAATCACAATAAAATCAAATCAAGTTGATTTTGCGAAAATAAACAAAAATTCTTCTTGATCATTATTTCTAAACGAAGCTATAAACTGTTCTAAATTTGCTCACACCGTATTTTTGTATTGTTGCCACGCTTGGAATAGGCTTACTTGGAAATTTAACTGCAAATAAATCACGAGTGATTTTTGTCGAATTGCCACTATAATATAGTTTTATCATTTGTGGTTTCTTTTGAACAATATAATGTCCATTATTAACCCTTTCACTGTCCAATACGAGTATAATCGCACAGTATATACATACACTCTTTCTGAGAAACTACAAATGACTAACAGCTGTATCCAACAAGTCTAACCTCCCTGAGCTGCTAAAATTATTTATAGCCCTTAAGCGTTTTAAGGCTTTAGGGGCCAGTCTTTTTAAATTAGACTATACTTTTTTTAAATGATTCTGATGGAGAATTTTTTCTGAAAAAAACAATGTATAACAGGTATACCTTTACATAAGAAAAAATTGAAAAAAATAACAAAATAATTATTTAGTCGTGTGTAAAAATACCATTATAGGTCACCTCAACCTCCGTATGCAGTATGAGATATAATAGCAACTTTTATGTCTTACTATCCTTTAGTTGCTGTCGTTAGCGCTAACTTCGCTAACGATTTCTGTGTTGCAACTTTGCTTGTTAATCCAATATAATAATCTAAAGTAATATTACAGATGTCTTACTACAGAATCTTGATGTAGGTATAGGATACGGTAGCTTAAAATAAATTTAAGTTAAAAATACCTCTTACCACCTTGTTGAGAAAAGAACTCTGTATACGTATTTCGGCAACTAAATTGCCATCCTCCGCAGAAACTTTGTGGTTTTCTGTTGAGGATGGCAACTTAGTTGCCGAAGTACGTATACAGAGTTTTTTACCCAACAAGGTGGTAAGGGGTATTTTTTACTTAAATTTAGTACGGAATCCATAAATAGGTATCTTTAAGACGTTAGAAAAACTTCTTAAAGAAACAAGATTGGCAATTTATAGTGTAGCTATAGAATACAACTTAAATTTAATTTGAGTAAGCCTGGAAGGTTACAGACGGTTCTATGTTGCTGACACGATTTTACAGCAGAAAATTGAAATTATAATGACTCGTATATTTACTGGAATCGGCCATTATGTTCAAATGTTTTCACAAATGTGCCTACGTAGATAATATATGATATTATATATATTTGTAAGAGAAATATATCACAAAAATAACAAAAGTAACTATAGTTTTTATGATTTATGTTTAAAAATTTGATATTCCTAAATAAAACTTGGCCGGCTTTCGCCACACAATGTTTTCGATGGAAAGTTCATGGTGTTTATTGGCATGTTTTGAATGTGAGCGTTCTAGTTTTAGAGTAAATTGCTAGCTTAAAACAGTAGAATGGTCTCGGATATACTACTAATGTTTGTACTGTTATAGAGATTTATATATTTTAAACCTTTCAAAGACACTTTATGTATGTATGAGATAGATGTATATTGTAGACGCAGATGCATTCTTAGTCGCTTTAGATATCCCAAACACCCGAGCTAGATTTTCTTCTCCATAGTACATTAAGATAATTAAACTGTAATGTAATTTAGTTATACCCACATTATTATTAATAAAATTAGTAATAATTATAGGATCATACAGATAGCCATCTCAGAGGTACACATAATTATGGAGATGATGATGTATATTATGATTATATCGTTGTGCAAATTATTTATGTACGAGGGATGTCCGGTTACTAAGGTACGTTTGCGCGACACATTGCTTGCGTCGCTCTGATCAGGTTGGAACTTGCACGCATTTTAGATGTGCATATGTACTGCATATGTGGCTATTGTCATTGCCTTAGGTTCAGTACAACGTGTGGAGTGACAGCCGCACAATGTCAATTCCGATTGAAACATACTCCAAGTTTGAAGTGCGAGCGGTCATTCGTCTTTTGCATGCAAATAATGGAACACCAACCGAAATTCATAAAAGAAATACTGAAGACTTACAGAGAAGGCGTTATGAGTCCAGAACAAGTTAGTGTTTCGTTTAAACAGTTCAAAACTAGACGCACAGCTCTGAACGATGACCCCGAAGGTGTGCCAAAAAAAACCATGAAGACCCAAAACCGATGAGAATCAATTGAAGTCGATATGCTGATTCGAGAAGATCGTCGCGTCGTTTGAAATTACGGGAAATTGCTTAACTGACCGGCATTCCTAAAAGCTCTATTAGTGAGATCGTATCTGAATTAGGCTATCAAAAAGTGTCCGTGAGATAGTTACCAAAACTGTTGACCGACCAACACAAAATGTAACGAATAGCGGCGGCAATTGAGCTTTTAAGGCGCTATCGTCAGGACAACGGATTTCTTGAGTCTATAGTTACAGGAGACGAAACGTGGGTACACCACCATACCCCCGAATAAAAAAAAAATTCGATGACGTGACAGCATCCGAGCTCACCAACACCGAAAAAATTCAAAGTTCAGCAGTCTACAAAAAAAGACAATGGCAACTGTGTTCTGGGATGTGCTGGGCATTTTGCTCATAGAGTTTTTACCACCGGAAGCGACAATCAACAGCGATATTTATTGTCAAATTCTCGAAAAACTACACAATGCTATTCGGCAGGAAGGGAAAGGAAGGTTGACGAAAAGAATCAGGCTGTTGCACGACAATGCAAGACCGCACACCTCAAATCAGACGAAGGCCTGGCTTCAGAAACACGATTGGCAAGTTACTGTCCATCCGCCCCATAGTCCAGATCTGGCTCCTTCTGATTTTCATTTGTTTGGGCCGTTGAAAGCTCATTTTTCGGGTAAAAGATTTGAAGACGACGACGAAGTTCAAGAGGAAGTACGGCAGTATTTTACAAATTTGGATCGCGCCTTTTACGAAGAGGGTTTACAAAAGAGTGTGCCTCGCTGGGATAAGTGGCTTAACAATGGCGGCGATATGTTGAACAGTAGCTAACAGTTCACGTTTTTACTTAGTGTATGTTTGATTTCTATAAATAAAGTTGTGTCTGTAATTCACAAATATACCTTAGTAACCGGACATCCCTCGTATTTCTGGCGTAATACACAATACAACAGAAAATCGTTCTTTTGCATATTTCTGAATGTTTACTCTAGATAATCCTTCGAATAGGAAAAATTGTTAAACTAAGTATAAACATTATTTAAGGACAGTATAGTTTCCTGGTAAAATATTTTATATCTAATCTGTTAAATGTGTTCAATTTTACTTTCTACAACATTCGGTGTTATATTACACAGTGTTTTCCTTAAAAGAAATATCGAGTAACACAATAATATTGCTGGTCCCGTGTAGCTGTTACACATTTATTTTGTCTGTAAACGATATATTTTGACAAGGTGAATTGTCTAACATGCGAGTGGGTCGGGCCCGATCCTTAAGAACCACTTATTCACGGAAACGGTGACAAATTTATAGGTTCTTAATAAGTTCTGGCCTGCCATTCATAAAACTGGAAGTTCGTTGTATATGAATGGTAATACATGTAACACAATGGTAACACAGTAAAAATGTGCTACTGTGTGAATATATTCAGTTAAATCACAAGAGCATAGAAAATAATCGATTATACTTCCGAATCACGACACGTATTTTGCGACACATCACGAGAACGTTAGCTCAAAGAAGAATATATCTTCAGTGATGAGGTAAGAATTAAGATTATTTTCGTTTGCTCGAGTGGTATTCGTTACGATTATATAATGAATAGAAAACTTTATTGTTATGATAGTTATTAAATCATGGCTCTAGATTTGAATTAATATTCATTATTTTGGCTTGGTTGGACCCACCGGAAAACCAAAATGATTAAACCACGTCGTCAATGGTATATCCGTTTCTCAATACATGGTAACCTTGTAAAATTTGTGATTGCTATTGGCCAAATTTGTGATAAATCTATTTATTAATCCTCAACGAGAATGGTATGTTTTAACTGTAGTTGGAATTATGTTATAGTGTAGATCATATTTTCGGTACCAAACAAAGAACTCTTACATTTTATGTAGGTGCGTGATCGGAAAAAATTTGCTATTGAAATATAAATTTGGAATTGCTATATTATTACACAGGATTTGTAAAAATGGAGGAAAGCTGTTTAGTTAGTAAATAACTATTTAACGATAAATATTCCAATCCTACAAAAACTGTTCATGGAAGTGCATGAAAGGCAGTTTTAGTTATGAAATATTGTGTGCTACAAGCGACCTCCTTCATTTTCAACGCTTGATGAAATTGTACCTGCCCTTTTATGTAATTTCTAGGATATCTCTTTTCTAATGTTTCTTTTCGGTTCGTGGTTTAGAAGTTTAAATTTCACCCTTTAGGGAACCCCATGAAAAGAAATCTGGAACGGTAATTTCCGACCTTCAGTTCCAATTCATTCGCGAGAAGGTAAACGAAATGTTTCCCGTAGGATTCTATTGAGATTCTAGCAGTCTGGATACTTGATCAATTTTTCTGTTGAATCAGTATTGATTTCTGTCTTCTTCGATTGGTGGCAAGAAAACGTTTGAAGTATTTGCGAATAACTCTCTGACGTAGCATGTCCTGAGCATATGTTGCTCATGAACAAGAAATGCTCCAACTGCCTTTTAACATATCAAAGTCGTACAAATTCGTAGCAAAATTAAAATCGATTTTGTTTGTCTTGATCGGTTAGCTCCACAACTTTGGAAACCTTATACGGATGGGTTTTAATTTGTTTAAGCATTCATTACATACTAGCTTCTGATACATTTAATGGAATCGCCTGCTTACGAATAGATCTTCAAGTTTTCAAGATATATTTATTTGCAGTCCCGCTTAGATCTGATTGCCGGATGGTGTCTGAGGAACAAGCTTCAGCTGGATATTGCAAAATGTTGTTTCATCTCATACAGTCATAGAGTAATTAGAATTCATTCAGACTTCCTTATCGATCGCATGGCAATCGAATGAAAGACGAAGATGCGGAATCTGGGCGTGGTTTTTGACGAAAATCTTTTCAGAACACATCCCTATGTTACTGCTGCTGTGTTACGCTATGCATGGGTTCTACTTTCCGTATTTGCAAAGATTTGAACTACTTAAATCCTTTTTTAGTGCTGGTTCTAATACAGCGCCGTTGTTTGGTATACAATGTACGATAATTATTCTATCAATTAAGCATATTCAGTGCAAATTCGTGAAACTCGGCGCTAGCCCACTTTATTGTAAGCATTTCTACTTGTGTATATGCGCATTCGTGTTCATGCAGGCACAGAATAAATAATAATCTCTACTTTCTTATAGATGGCGCCCAAGCTGTATTCGTTATGAGATGATATATTATACTTAATAACCTTTCCCTTCGGTATTGCAATTAGCTGTAAACGACAAATCGTGCATCACTTTAGAAATAACCTTTGTCTTGTGTTATTTAGATATATATTATATATAATATACATGTGTAATTAGTTGCAATTCACCTTCATATAAATGGTGGATAAAATTAGCAATAATATTTTTAGGATTCGGTTTAGTCGAAAACTGCATAATTTTTAAGGGAAACTCAATTATATCGTTTAAATACCCCTCAAAGTGATTTTTATAGTAGTTATAGTGTATTTATTTAACGAAAATTATTCCTTAAAATCAGAGTGTCATGTTACGTCTTTACGAATATACAGTGCGGACGTTAATTGTGTCTCCCCCTCGTAACTTTTGAAAGGAATGGGATAGAGAAACGAAACAAAGACGAGGTGAAGTTAGAGGCAATTATGATATTTTGGTTATAGCGAGACGCACTGGACTCAAAACGTAAGATGGATGGCGTTGTCATCTTTAAAATTTTAAATGGAAAATATGTTTATATAAAACCTCATTTGTAAGATATTTTTATTATGTTTACGCCTATGTAAACAGTTTTACGATTTTCTATATTTTTACGGACATATCCGCAATAAAAGATGGAGGTACTTTACCTTTCTGATAACTCTCGTATTTATTTAATGGTGCATGAAACGTATTTTAGAATGTAAAAGGAACGTCAAAATACTTATGCCGATTTATTTTTGACAGTATTAACAATATTTAATTTGATTATTACAATGGTACGCTCTCCTCCTTTAGCAGAAAACGTTGCGGCAATAATGATTTTCGCTATGTCAGGTGTACTGTCAAAAATAAATCGGCATAAATAATATTTTGACGTTTCTTTTAAATTATAAAATACGTTTCCTAGGAAACATGCACCATTAGATAAATACGAGGGTTATCAGAGAGGTAAAGTACTTCCAGCTTTTATTGTGGGTATGTCCGTAAAAACATCGAAAATCGTAAAACTCTTTCCATAGGCCTAAACATAATAAAAATATCTTACATATGAGGTTTTATATGAACATATTTTCCATTTAAAATTTTAAAGATAACAACGCTATCTGTCTTACGTTTTAAGTCCAGTGCATGTCGCTATAACCAAAATATCATAATTTGCCTCTAATTTCACCTCGTCTTTGTTTCGTTTTCCTATCTCATTCCTTTCAAAAGTTACGAAGGGGAGGGGGGCACAATTTACGTCCGCACTGTATAGTTTTCTTAATCGGGATAAAAAAAAACAATAAGAAAATATTTCTTTCGATTTAAAACAGTAATCCCTATTGTGGGTAATTGGAACGGTAATTGTCTAGAATTAAAGCGGATGTTCTTGATTGAGTGTTTCTCTACGTTTGCCCTTTGGGAAAACATGAGGTCAAAATACCAGCGGTTTACAACTTTCAATAACAGTACTCAAGTCTCTGTTATGAATATTTAAGTAATATCCTTAAAAGTTTCATAATTTTCTCTAAAAGACAACTACATATATGATGTAATCACAATAAAATTATAATAATAAAATAGAATAACGTTTCTTACTAAAATTAAAAATGAAATAAAACTGGTTGGTTACCATTATACTTAGCGAAGATATGTCTGTTACTGGAATAATTTGATCCACCCTGTTAAACATTCGCAGTTCATGGTTAAAAACAAATTTACTTTTTAAAATTATGTAACTTCTAACAATAATACTAAATAAGTACGTATTGGTTCATATACAACTCAATATACTGGCGATCCTATCTTACCATGTTCTTTACCAGAGTTTTCCATTTCTATAGTAAATATGGGCAGTTAAACCTAGTAGTAAAACAGCTTCCGGTAGTGGAAAAGGAAATGAGAAATTAACGCCAACACTTAGAGCAGCGCAAAGTGAAGCAGTTCCGCTCCAATCGATTCGTAAAACCTCTATTTATTTCCATTAAGTGAGGAAGAAAGCGAGCGGAATAGTTGCTATCGGAATGATGATAGTGGTAGCGATGGGCACAAAACCGACGAATGTTGTTAATTTACAAAGATGGATGTCGTAAAGATCAGAGCAGATAAAGTAAGCGAACACATACGTTATATTCTATACTGGCGGTGACGTAGGAACCTTTGTTGGAAATGTACTAATAGACGAGAATTAAATATTTCCAAAATCTTAAATAAATTTACACCTCATTTTAAACAATTAGTGTATGCGTACTTGGCTAACTTGCAAATGTGTTAGTCACACTTAGCGAAAGGAACAATAAGCTTCCCACCAAGGTATGTAAATTAGTTGTCGAAAAATATGTGGATTGCAGTAATGATATATGATGATACAGGCAACAACTACTTATTAAGGAATATGTCCTGAGAACGGAACACAGGAAAACGTTCAGTAGAGCTAAGCAAATAGGGATGGGATGAATACAAATAGGCCTGGATACAACATAGCTCAGAGAAATTCGAAAAGGAAATCTTGGAGGAGGCATTACGAGTTTGTAGAGGTGGCCTTGGAATCTGTCAGGCTCAACAGGATATTATCTAAGCACGTCAGAGTTCAATACATACTCTGAAAACAAAGAGAGGGGAATATACCATAACGAGAGATGAAACGATAAGAGAACTCTTTAAAGTCCATTTCCCGAGTTCCTAAATCATAAATTCATCACTGAAAAACTGCAACATTGCAGAACTAGAATTAATGAGACAGGCATCCAGGGAACATTGGAAGGTGGCGAAGAAGGTGGTGAATGTGGATAAAGTGAAGTGGGTTATCAACCCATTGAAACCCTATAAATCGCCAGGACCAGATGGCATTTATCCAATAATACCACAAAAGGGCCCGTTGCATAAAGCATGTATGTTACTTGAGGGAACTTTGGCACTGGGATACATACAAAGCCTGGAGGCTAATCAGAGTCATCTTTATACCCAAGCCTGGCAAAACGGGACAGGATGGGGCAAAGGCTCTGAGACCAATAAGTCCAATGTGGTTTATGCTTCGGGGTTTAGAAAAACTGCTGGATAGACACATAACGGATAACGTATTACCACATTGACCAATACATCAAGACCAATATGCGTATCAAGTAGGCAAATCAACAGAGATAACTGAGAGCTGAGTATTCTCTGGAAAACGGGAAGTGCTCTTATGCATATAGAGGGAGCTTTTGATAATACTTCTGCAACATCTATCTCCCTAGCATGGAGGAAAAAAGGAATCGATGAAATAAGCTGGAGATGGATGGACTCCATGCAGAGAAATCCGATGAAGCAGCGAAAAAAGGATCATCGACTTCACACGTAGACCCAACACATGCCCTGGGATTGTCTAAAAGCGCAATACGAGGGCAGATACGAAAGTAGGTCCAAGAAAAGCACAAGGAATACTGGGAAAATACAACCAGGCAATGTCATGGCAAAACATTTATTAAGGAGCCGTCGGTGAAGAAAGCTGACGAACTACTAAACCTTAGTAGGAATCACCTTCGTACGGCAGTAGGTCTTGTAGCTGGACTGAAAGGACACGTACAGATAATTGGAGTTGACATTGAGGACCCAAGCTGTTGATTATGAGAAGGGTCAATAGAGACTGCATATCACATGCAGTGAATGCAGAGCCTGGCACCCTAGAAGACAGATCTTTGGGAAACCAAGATTGAACCTAGAGTATTATATAGACCAACCGACCAAGGACCTGTACAAACTGGTACAATGTACAAGTTTTGAGAATGGGTGGTATAATACATGGGTACAAGAAATGGGTGACAAATTCAAAAAGCCAAAAGGCTGAAGTTTTCCGAGAGGCTTAAATCCCACGGGCCCGATAGGAAGAAATCCGTTTGCTGAAAATTTTAGCAAGAAACGTTAACGAACGTTTATCTATCCCTTTGATTTGAACCATCGACCCTTACGTTAGAATCTTAGCACTCTTACCACTGCGCAATTCCGGCATTCTTGATTGACATTGCAAGGTTTATATGTCCTTTTGACCTGCCGACCAGATTCTTTTTAGTCTTCTGCCATTAAGTTCATTATGGAGCAATGAGTGCAGTAATTCGTTGAAATGACGTTCCAATATGTTATGGTGCCTTACACTTTCGTCTTTCTAATTCCTTCATGTAAGGGATTCTCAAGTCATCCTGGAGAGGTTATTTGGAGACATACCAAGGTGCATCTGTGATGCGTAATACCTTAAGCTGCCTCTTGCTTTAAGCTGCCTGCAGCTTGCTTGGTTTGACTTGCCAGCACATTCCCAGAATTCAGCACCGAATAGCAATATTGGTTTAATTATTGTATTGTAGATCAGAAATTTGTTTTCTAATGGGAGCCAGAATTTTCGCCATTTTGGACATAAGAATTTCACTTACTAACCCATTAAACAAATGTATCGCCAGAAATGCTGAAATCATCTGTATCTACTGTACCTACCAACACTCGCGAATCACTCCTGCGATAAAACCAAAACGCCCTTAACGAGTTCTTGGGGCGGCGGTCGACTAAAGTGCTGACGTGGAACGAAATACACACGTTTTCCCTAATTATCTTTGTTAATTAAACGGCGCGGAACACGACCATTCAAAACGAACCCCACCGCACTTTCCCAATACCAACCCATTATCATGGAGCGGTCTGATTAATCACCCAGTTTCAGCTCATTTAAGCTTTTCTCATTTTTGTTTTCTCTTTCGGGTTTCATGAAAACTTGAAAATTAAACAAGGTATTTTTTATCGAGCTTTAGCGATAAGGTAAAGGTAGAAGGGATCGTTTTATATGTATGTTAATTTATGAAAATGCCGACCCTTCAATAAAATAAGATAACCACCATCAATTGTCAAGTTTTGGAGCAATAAGGAGGATGTAGCCAATAATGGGATCCTAATATCAATTTAACAACATCTGCCTTGGTTATTCCAGGCGTAATATGGAAACTACACCAACAGCCTAGAGCAATTCGTTAATTAAGTACCTGCTTGTACTGCTATAAGTATGGTGAAAATTATTATTATTATGGAAATAGGAAAGCTAATTTGTTTCCTACATTTGGACAGAAAATTGGAGCACAAAATTCCAACGTACATGCTATTGTAATAGAATGCTTATATCCATATGAAATTTCTATCAGAGAAGGAACACCTTTCTGCAATATACAAAAATAACTGAAGTTAAAGTAATCAACTTATTAATTAAATTACAATGTTATCATATCTCTCAGATGATAATTTAAAGTTACACAATTTTAAATTCGATTTTGTAAATATGTTAGGAAGATTGTTTTGTAATCCTGTAAGCTTTAATATATATTCTTCTATGGCAATATTCTTCGATTTATATTACAACCGCATAGAAGGAAATATGAATCATTAACTAAGACTAAATCGTTTGAACGATCATTAATTTACAAATGCGAAAAATCTATCGCATGCCAAAATCATTCGAATCGTCTATTAGCTAGAATAGTTCGAAAGATCTTTAAATGAATGATCGTTCGAACAACAAAATCATTCACTAAGTTATAGTCGTTCGAACGATTTCTAAATGAATAATCGTTCGAGTGATTATTATTTTCTTTTGTCTCAAATCATGTAAGAAGAAATAAGTTTTACGAATGTTAGCAATGCATATAAAAACATTTATTGATATTCAACTTCAATTTATTGAACGAACATCATTCAAAGATGAGGGAATTTTCTTGCAAATCCCAAAATCTTTTGAAGTTATAGAACGGCCGTATATCAAAATGACAGATAGATTCTACCCTAAATCAATATATCTTAGGTATGGGTTCTTTGATTACATTCGCTAGATGTAACTACAAACAATTTAAATGGTTGACATTTTAAATAAAACATTACATTTTGAAGTACAATTAAAAATTACGCAAAAATATACAATTTTGCTAACTATCTTAATTACCCATATTGTGTGTAAATGTTTGTGTTCCACTCCCTTATTAATTTTCTTTCCTAATTTTCTTCAACTTCCAAAACTCCATTTCCTTATTCTTCCCTCGTTTCGGTAACTTCTCTTAATAGTATGATGATATATGTGGCCAAAATTTACTTTAGTGATTAATTTTTGTAACGAATTAGTGTCTTCACAAAGCGACGCTTCAACAACGACTTAACAATTCTCTTTTTTTTTGACAACCCGCCATTATACCTCTGAGACTGCTTGCGCAGCCACCTTTTTTTCACCAATATTATTTGTTTTACGCCCCAGTAGGATCGTTCATATTTCGCACTCAGCAACCTTGATGCATGAAGTTACCCCGATGTTATTCTTCGTTCCGAATATCTCCCGATATCTAGATGTATTAGTATACGATGTTTCTCGAAACCCCTTTCTATGTAGTGTTGTGTATGTGTTTTACATTAATAACGCCAAGAAATATTTTTCTTTAGTTGTAGTAACATATTTTAGTCTCATTAACTGTCTCCGCCTGAACTTCGGCTAAGAGCATTGAATAAATTACTTATTCAATCCTCGCGCGTAAATCTACCTAGGAAATAGCGGCTATTAAATTTCGAATAGCGAACAACATGCGTAATACGAATGATAGTTAATAGTTAATAGATCTGATATTAGTTACGGAACACGTGTAAGAATGCAAGATAGAATAAATGGTGAACATACGAATCGATCAACTATATCTTGTCAATACATAATAACTTTGTTCCAACTGGACCCGCTGGCTTTCTGATAGACGTCAGAGGCATGCGCATTATGTAAATGTATTGCAACAAACACCTTTATGTCGTACAAATTGTGCAATGCGCATACGTCTGAGAATTCGCGAGTCCAGATGGAACAAAACCAACATGAACAACAAACTACAGTCCATTCATTTTGAGAAAGCAGCGTTGGAAAAGAGAGGAGAAAATTTCCCGGCTTACTATTGGCTGAAATCCGCGATAGATTTACGCACACGAAAAGAATATAATTTTCGCGCAATGAATTTATGTTGGATAAAATGAAGTGTCACTGATAAATGCGTTTTCTTTGTTTGCTGTAATGTCATTTGTCAAATTCAGTCGTTGCATTCTACTCTGATTCCGCTGATTTCGTCTTCTATTTTCTATCAAATTATTGTTTGCTTATATTTTCCGTTTTATTATATAAATAAAATATTGTCTCCAAAATAGTTCTTGTCAGAACTCGATTACGCTGTACTTGATAATTTGAGGTATGTTCTATCTATTGAAAGTGCAAAAAGGTGTTTACATAATGAATAAGATATAACACATGAAATAATAAATTACAACGTCATAAACAAAAGTAAAGATATAAGGTTATCAACCAAGAAGGCAGAACCGCTAGTGGAACACAACCATAGCTATTCAGCTACGGTTTGAATACGTCTGCAGTAATTAGCTTTTAGTTTCTTGTATCTTCTTAAATATTTATGACGCCAATGATGTTAAATTTACATCTATATTTCTTTATACCACATTTGTGTATAGTATTGCGCGTATTAACCCCTTTTGCATATGCTAAGATATTTTGTAGAATGAAACAAAATGAAAAATCATTTGCTAATTAGCAAATCGAAGCGTTACCCATATCAAATAAATACATTCATTACGTTTAATTTGAATCAATCATCGTTTGCTTAGCGTTACCCAAACTTCATCTAACTCGTGTAAACAAATGTAATTAATTTGGAACATTACATTTGTATTTTCTCTTATCTCTACGTAGGATCTAGAGTGTCCTTTCGAAACTGTTCATCGCTAACCCTAGCGAAAATATCACATCAGACAAATACTGGCCAGTAGGTAGAAAGACAGAGAAGCCGCAAGGAGCCTTAAACACGCCGCGCCGTCCGGCGGTGCGTGTGTGCCTCACGTACGCGGCGTTCAACCCGACAAGGCGGACCCTAATTTTAACCGGGTTGATAAGATCCGCCAAACATAAAGCAGGCCCTTAATGCGGTAGCCATGTTTATTCAAGTCTTTACGAGGACACCCTCTTGTTTTTATTGACGCGGCCGATGCCACTCTGCGCACCGCTTTAATTATTTGACAGTTTGCCGAGAAACGCGCTAAACGAGCGACATACCGATGAGATGTCGGCAGGGTCTGCGCGCCCCCGAATGTTTTGAAGTTTCCCGTGAATGCGTGGTTAAGTGCTTGTCCGACCTCTATTAAATCCGGGACGAAAATCCAGTTTACATGTCCAGAAAATGCACACCCATGTTTCATAATTATCGGTGGTGTAAAACACGAAATGGGTTTCCATCGAAAGTAAATACAAACTAATCTAAGCCCTGTGGTATTATAAAATACCAACGAATTGATTGACGATACATAATGTTATAGTCGTACATGTTCTGTGTTACCCGACAAGAACTTACAATGACAGTAATTCCTTCACCAGAAATTTTACTATTCCCAAAACTCTGCTCTCCTTAATTTAATTACCAGATCAATCCTCAAATAGCGCCGACCTTATCTTGCAACGTATATGCGTTTATTCGTTTGAAGGGCAACATAGTTTTCGTAATAGAGGTGCTTCTTTCGCTGCAGAGGTGAAACCGAGCATAGAACCTTTTTTTCCATCTGCCAAGGTGGTAATCTCAGTGTGAAGTAACAAAAATTTCTTTCATGAAGATATTTCCACCCCTTTGGAACGGATATAAAAAAAAATAAGCCTACCTAAGAACTAAGTTATCTCCCATATAAAGGTAACTTTCCCCTTTGAATATGCAATTTTCTCCTCCCCGGAAGTATTTCATTTAGTGGTGATTGAATGCGAGCGTCTTGCGCGGATGTGTATTAATTTTACCTCTGTATTTTCATCTGCGTATGCCGTGTCCAATACTAGCGTTGTGATATTTTTTTTTCCTCGTATTTTATACATCTTATTTTACACAATTTTATTTGAAGTATTCCTCAACAACTTGCATTCATTATAAAATCAAATCTCCACGCATGCATATACACGTATGTCCACATCGGAACGGGGGATTGCCTTGTGAATGGCAACCAGCATTCGACGAGAGTTGCCCAGTCGCAGTGTATTATAAACCGAGCAAGGGTACGCATGCACATCCGCTCATTCACGTAATACTGCGAAATTGTTCTGTACTCTCAGATTGCGGTAAAAGGTACAGTTCCTTATATTCATTTTGCAGCTGCTATGCGATGCAGGAGAATGAAAAAGTAATTCTGAGTAGGAAAATGTACAGCGATTCTTATTAAATTAAACAACGGAAAAGTAAACTCTACAATTATACAAAATAAATTGAAATTCTAACAATGTTACTTTATGGAGGGTTCTAAAATACCCCCATCTGGGACCAAATAATAGCCGAGTCTACCGTAAAACTCGCGCCTTACTGCCTCGATGTTTCTAGTGGTTATTACCGCAAAAATTTTCAACAGTTCTACATGGACCTGTTGCAAGCTCGATATTGTTGGAAATCTGTAATAATACACATTTATTACAGGATAATACAAATAATAGGTCAAGTATATATATACACAAATATAAGATAGAGCAAACTTGTGATCCAAAATAAGCTAAGTCTAAATCTAAATAAGTACGTCCCAAAGGTTAGCTGTCCTGAAAAGGGTGTAGACTGGAGATCTGCGCATAAAATCCGTCCCCGCAAATGGAACAAGGAGAGTGCTAGCATATCGTGCGTTTAGTCTAGGGACGAGAAAGTTCATCCGTTCCAGTAGAAAAGGGTAGTCAATATTATTATGAAATAACTTATATGCGAATCTCTCATATATAAATTCCCTTCTCGTGCTTAAAGCCGGCAGGCTGTGTCTAGATAAGGGATCTCCCTGAGGAGTACCTCTAGCCGGGTAAGTGCCATCTAGTTTAAAGGATAAAAATTTTAGGAATTTACGATGGATGCAATCTAACCTGAGGAAATCGGAAGCGTATAGTGGTTTCCAAATCAGAGCAGCATATTCAGGCTTACTCATGACAAAGGCAAAGTATAAAGATTTTAATAAAGATGTATTTTTGACATATTTAGAAGTACGCATAATAAATCCAAGCGATTTCATGGCTTCAGAACAAATGCGGCTAATGTGTGATTTAAAAGTAAACGCAGAATCAAAAAGTACATCCAGATCCAAAAATTCAAGTCGGCGCGCCAGAACACTTCCCATAATGTGGAATGACGAAGCAAGTGGAAAGGACGAACGAGTATATGTGATAACGCAACATTTCGCAGCATTCAGATTGAGCCCGCAGGAATCACACCACTCAACCACCTCATTCAAACCGCACTGGAGTCTCCTAATGTCATCGGCAGAAGATATTTCAGAGAAAATCTTGATATCATCAGCATAAGCGAGCACCGGAAGGTCAATCTGAAGTAAAAGATTATTAATGTAAAGTACAAACAACACAGGCCCCAGATTTGATCCCCGCGGGACGCCCGAAGTAGGAATAAACTCCCGAGAACAGTGACCATTTTAAGTGACATAACACTTTCTCTCCCTTAGATATGACCCAAGAAGAGAGACAGCTGACGGAACAAAACCCAGCGCACTCAACCTACACAGCAGCATGTCATTATTGATTAAATCAAAAGCCTTGGATAGATCGGTATAAATAACGTCAACCTGGCCTCGTCTATCCAAGATCTCGCTGATAAATTGGGTTAGTGTT
The DNA here is from genome assembly GCA_031763485.1 of Osmoderma eremita. NCBI lineage: Eukaryota > Metazoa > Arthropoda > Insecta > Coleoptera > Scarabaeidae > Osmoderma > Osmoderma eremita. Next base: position 130,514 of record JARFOC010000394.1, on the reverse strand, counting down.
GCTAAATTGGTAACTGTGGATCTCTCAGACATGAAACCATGGTGATTTGTAGAAACAATGGAACGCGTACTGCTATAAATACGTGTATACAGCACATTCTCAAAAAGTTTGGCAAAATTCGACATGATGGAAATAGGCCTATAATCATTATTATCGTTTTTATGCACAGGGAAAATCCTAGCCCTTTTCCAACGTTCAGGATAATAACGGGAATAATGGGAATCAGGATAATAATATAAACTCACCATAATAAAACCCTGTTGTATGTGCACATGTATGTTCGCGTACACATAAACAAATTTGTTTTACTGTAATATGACGCGTGTAGATCCTAAGTACAAAGTTATTTGTCGAATATTTACATTTGTGCACAAATATGAGCTATTAATATATGAGCTACATTATTTTACAAGACAGTTTGGCGTGACACAACAATACAAGTGATGCATTTATTTGCATACATTTGAATAATATGATGCATTGTAATGAAAGTTAATGGACAATATACGAGCGCAATGTATGTGTATAAATTGTACTTATGTACATGTAACATTTCTAGCATCTCAATAAGAATTAAACATTAAAAATTTGCTTCCCCATTCCTGTTTCATGTTCTTAAATAAAAATTATAATAACATATCCGGCAAGAAAGGAGAATATCCATCGTAACAAATGTAAACGTATGGAACTTAACTATCCTTATGCTTCAGATAATAGTGGTAGAGCCCTCCTATATCGCCTCTTTCAATTTCTTATATGGTTTTCTTCCTTTCTAGATCATCTTAATTGTCTTTCACATCATCTTCTGAATTCAGATCTTGAAAACTATCTGCATAACGTGACACAACTGCAATGTCAGTTTGATCGGTTTGAGCTTCTGTGTAATAGCCCTGTCATAGGTGTGTGTCATTATCATCTGTATTTGGAATATGTTGTTAATGGGAGTTTGGGATGTATAGAATGATAATTCTTTTTGCAGGTATCACAAATGAGATTCGTACTTGGCTCCCTTATAGTTATAGTCATTAGCGCTGACAAGTTCAAGCAAAGTGTCTACATCAACCTCAACTGGTGGTCTTCGTCCTTCTTCGGTAGTATTATTCATACTGCACTCTCAAGCACATTAGTTTCTTCGCCGATGGTATTTGTAGCCTCACTGCCTACATTATGCCTTATTGTCTACCTTATTACCGTTTTCATACAGATAATTAATGATAATATTGTTAAACACACTGTTCGGATTACTCCTTCCGCACAAAGTATTAATTAATTCGGGACGACACGTGTTTCGGGAATACGTGGATTCCCATTATCAAGTCGGATACCGAATAATATTCTTATCCATAAAAGTACAGCTGATTTAACATACATTTTACCTATGAATGGCACAAAAATCAGAACTTCAACTTCACTTGATCATTTTTTACAATTTTTGTTTCCTATCGATAATACTTAAGAACCTTTGATCTTACGGTATGAGCTATCTTATTCCTTGATCATACCAACGAATCTAAGGACATCTAAGAAAGACATTAGGAAGTAATCTAATAACAGAAACCCGAAAAAACTACGCAGTGGCCAATAACTATGTGGTTTGCCCTACCTAGTAAGATAAAATATTAAAACAAAATGGTATAAGTACTGTACAATGAAATAAAGTAATGACAATAGAGAAAACTCTAATAATAAAAATGGGCTCTTGAGGGGAAAGTGTAGTGGTCCCAGAAGGTCACGCTAACTCGTGCTACCAACCACCCTAGAACCGAAAATTAACGATAACAATGTGAATTTCTTTGCAAAATGTTTAATGTTTTGATCTATTTATTATCTAGTTCTTTAGTTTGATTACATGATAATTAACAATGCGAAACTATCAAACGAAACAAAAAAAACAAATTGGAAAAAGACAAAGCACAAAATAATTCACGAGCAATTCAGAATAAAAATGACAAGCGATACTATTTGTAAGTAATGCCAACCTATTAGAGTAGATTACAAGGCGGCTTCGATGCATCTGCCTATTGGAGGTGAGTGCCGCGACGCACAAACACGACCACCTTTACCGCTACTTCCACTATACGAAACCTCTACTACAGCAGGAACTAGAAAAGGTAAAGGGGGCTTATTGAGAGATGAGTTGTGGTTTTCATTATTTTGTAAGGATTACCTCGTCTCCCTTAATTAGGTTTGGTTTAATTACCTCTACCATTTCTTACGGAAAGCGTCTATCTCTACACCAATGTCCATTATAAAGTTTCTTAATAGCGTCGTCAACGATGAACGTAGACCATTCGAAATAAGATCCCCGCTTTTTCACCTTAATTCCCAGGAACACCAGAAAAATCTATTTAAGTAGAAAATTTGAAACCGCTAACTAACAACGAGCGCGCTGTTATTACGATTGTGGCTTTTTTTTCTAAGATCCGGTAAAACAACTGTAATTACTAACAAGTTCCAGTGCCTTGCATGTACACCAAAAGGCACACGCACGCATAAACAGGTGTTTATTGTGATAGGGTTATTTCATGCGTATACAACGGGTGTTATGTACCATACCGCTATGACGGATATACAACCACAATAATATTTTCTTTTTATTGTGTTTTTTTCCTAAATCCCTTTATACAAGATGAGTTAGTCGAATATTGCAACCGATTTTTATTTCAAAATGAATCTTATGGTCCACGTCAAATAAGCTATGCCATTTTTTAAAATTATTTATTTGCTCTAAATTTATCCAACAAACCACAATATCCTTACTGGGACATAAGAGAAAGATTTAGTACATACTAAAAATGTGTGATAACATTACAATATAAATATATATTACTAAATAGCATCTTCCCGTTCTCTGCAGAATAACACACTCAAGCTGGAAAGTGTTTTTAGTAGAGAGCGCAAGTGTGGGATAGCTCCTAAATGCGACACGAGAAACCAAAATATTGATTTTGGACAACAAAAAAAAGCAGTCTAATTAACTGTTTAGAAGATGCACCACTGCATTTCCTTCCTGCCTTCCAGGAAACCAAACCATGTCATTCCAACAAGGCGAAAAATATTTTACTACTATTGGGAAAAATGTATCATAATCAATAAAAATAATGTTTGGATGGTTTGGAATAAAAATGTCTGCGCAATTTATATATTGCTACTTTGAAAAGAATGGTTTCAGTATCAATCATAATCAGAGATTCTGCTTTATCTGAGCTAGGTACTTATTTTTAGGTACTAAGAAAGAACAAATTGGAAATATGCAATTTATTTTAAAAAATACTAAAAAACTAGGATTTTTAATTTGCACATTGTCTCAAAATTAAATTCTCAGCAACTTTTTCAAATAGCTTTTTTTAGAAACCATCTAACCTCACTTTTGACGGTTCATAGTTTAATTTTTAAATTTGCCGCCATACCAGTCGTCATGTATCATGCTCCCAAATTTTTAAGTCGTGAGGTCAATTGCTTTATTGAAAAATTGATTTCGGCATCAGTCCTTGTTCCGCCTCCGACCACCAAAAAGCAAAAAATAATTTTCATGGCACTCCTGTTCTACCATTAAAACAACGTTTGAAATTTCAGAATGGGTTGAAATGGCCTTATTTGTCAAAATGGGAAAACTTTTATAGGGAAAACTATAAACGATTTAGTATATTTTGGTGTTAAATTCATTTATTAAGCAGGAAGAAATAGTATTTAAAAGCTATATTTCTAAACCAAGTATTGCTCATGTAATACCCAACCAAGTCCTTTGAAGCAGTTGTTTCACACAAAGAACAGTACCATTCTCTCCACTCATTTCTGTGGCAATATTTGCTGTCGAAGTAGAACGTTCTGATGACGACGATGATCGACTGAGTTTGTTTTTATTTGCTTTTTTTTTGTAACACAGTTTGTCTGGTTTGCTGATGACACGTTTGGTTTTAAAAATCTTGTTTCCGCTTATTGTCTTCCAGTTCCTTTTTGTATGGGTCACTGATCAAAACCAGCTCATTGGGAGCTACAGTTGGTGAAAGAGGGAATTATTTTGGCAACTGATACATCTAGAACCAGGTCTTTAAGATTTTTTGGTGGGGTTAGGGTTCCATTACCAATGATTTATGAACCAGTTACTTATCAGCATTAGATGGCATTTAATTTCCACATCTTTAGGTGGCAATGATTCCTATTTCTGGGTAGTTCCCATCAGCGCATCGAAGCGAGTGACATGGTGGTCTTTGAGGACATTCTGTCGTCTGGCCACGCCATATTTGCTCTAAAACACTTTCACGGTGGCAGTTTTTGGGTAATCTTCGACAAGCAGGCTAGAAACCTGGTTATGTGTAACACGAAGACCTGGATTAGTTCTTAGCCATTTTTCAATTGCCTGAGTAGAACATGTTTCTAAAAGTGTAAAAAATGCTACATTGAGTGGTTGTAAGCGGTGAGCAGCGTGTCCTCTATAGTTTTGGAATGTGTACTGTGCCCGTCTAACACTAGGAGCACTTTACTGTCAACTCTTGCTTTTAGCACATCTATGAAATGCTGTAATCATTTGACAAATAAATCACTGTTTATATAAACAGTGATTTATTATACCCGTATCAGAAATTGTTACTACACTTCCTGATGGAGCACAAGTACTTCTACATCGCTCTTCCTTTTAAAAATGATAGAAGGTGGTATATATAATCACACAACAAATAATTGTCGTGTTTAGACCCCTTTCTCAACTCGATATAGTCCCAAGCTTGTGTTTGCCTGTTTGTGCAAACATTTTCTAATGTGGAAAAGCTTGATTCGCCGACGTTATAAATTTTCGTTGAGCCTAAAGTATTGTCGTCCACAATTTTTTCTAACAAGTCAAAATAGGTTGATTCTCTCCATTAAATCCTTTCAGGGGAGCGCTGGGGGTGTATTCAAGCTTAAAAGTCTTAAAGACAATTGTTTGTTGTTTGTCATGAACTCATAATAATACCAAGCTTTTTCAGCCATTTGTTTACTTTTATTAAAATTTATGTTAGTTGAAATTTTAATCTGCGGACGTCACTTATTTTGATTCCATTTTTTTCCAAATAAGGTATGTGGTTCACAAACTGCGATTCGAAATTTGTTTGTAGTACGACCGAAATATTTAACTGAATCGTTCGCGGGTGAGGCCTTAGTGTGGCAAAGCTCCATATATCCGTTATTATATAAGATATCAAAAAAAGTTATTTACGAAAAATGTAGACAGTCTTACACTTACATTTTAAAATTATTTTCATATATACAGGCTATTTCTTAAATGGAATACCCCGTATATTATTTCGGATTTAGATTAAGCTCATGCCTCACACTCCAATATACAATTTCATTGAATTATACGGCGTGCTTCAGAAGTTATGGTCAATTTTGTATGCAAATCACTCTAGGTTCAGGGTCTTGTATACTGCAAACAATACAGTCTGAATTTTTTCTTTTACAAACATAGATTTTTGATATTGGTCCACTTTTTATAGCAAAGCGACAATTTTTCAAAATTGTCAAAACTGAGTACAGAGCGAGTCAAAACTCATTCTCAAACTTCAAAACTCAACATCAATTTCTCATTTATTTTAAATGGATCACCCTATATTTTATATCAAAAAGAGAAAGAATAGTTTAGTTACTCTATACCTAAAGTCATTAATTTCTAAGATATATTAAACTCTTTTTATAAAAATGAGATTTTTTGAAATTATTTTAATATAACGAGTTAATCGTGACAATGTTGACAGGAAGACAGTCTTAAGTCTTCATTACTAGCTAGCAGATTATGTAATTGGACCACATTTTTTGGAAGAACGAGTGAGTGGTTAGTTTATTTAGACTTTTTAGAAAATCATTTACCGTTGTTATTGGAAAATATTCCCCTATACGTTCGTCAAAGGAGAGGAGAACCAATTGAGTGACTAGCTCGATCATCAGAGTTCACTAAAATTGTCTTCTTCATGTGGTCATATGTAAGAAAAGACTTTGTATGGCAAACACCGCCAACTACACGAGGTGATATGAGAAACATCCTCGAGTATTAATTATGAAATGTAAGACAATCGCATGAAGAACGGCTGCAATGTTGTATTGGTGGATATTTTGAAAATTTATTATAGAACTATATAGTAAACAGTTGGGTTAATTAATTGAATGTTAATCATTAGTGTAAGTTATAAATGTTTATATTTTGTAGATGTATTAAACATTAACTGTCATTCTTCCATGACTAGCTTGTTATTTTAAAATAATTTCAAAAAATCTCACTTTTTAAAAAGTCTTCAAAATATCTTAGAAATTAGTGAGTTTAAGTATAGAGAGTGCTTATTAAATGAATGTATTTGGGTTTTCACTCGCCCTGTATTCAGTTTTGACAATTTTGAATAAATGTCATTTTGCATGAAGGTGGGCCATTGTAAAAAATCTATGCTTGTAAAAGAAAAATTTCAGACTGCAGTACACACAGGTTCAAACTCACATTGGTTTGCATATAAAATTGATCATAACTTCTGAAACACGCTGTATAATGCAATGAAATTGCATATTGGGTGTGTGATGCATGAGCTTAATCTAAATCTGAAATAATATATAGGCTGTTCCATTTAAGAAAACGTATGTTTGGTTCACCCTGGTGATATGGAATATCCTGTATGTATGTAATAATTTTAAAATGTTAAGTTAAGACTGTCTACAATTTTCCTAAATAACTTGATATCTTATATGATAACGGATCTATCGAGCTTTGCCACACTAATACCTCACACTGTATGCCGTGGGTTTTGGGAAGCCGAAAAGGTGGCAAACTTCACTCACGCTGTCCCGTAAGCTTCCAAGCCATTGGACATAGCACTTTCGACGCATTTACCATAGTTACTTTTGTTAAACTTGGTACTGAAATAACGAAATGCTTAAATTTTGAAATACATGTCGTAATACAATTGTACCGAACGGTACAATATCCCCTACAATTACCCGGTACAATTACCCTACTCTCAATATATTTGAAGAAATAGAACCTAGTGTAAATTACTCGCATTCAATCTTGAACAACTTTTATTTATTTTATTTATCACTTTTTTTTTAATCTTGCATGTTACAAACGTGCATGGAAGCCTTAAAAGACATAAAAGTTCAGATTATCCCAAATCAACTGCGACAGAATACATGTCAGATTCAGCATGAATATCGGATGATGTTGCCGGTCACGTAAACTTATCTATTTCAGCTGTTTTATTTTCATTACCTGAAGGTCATATTAGACGTCCGTTGCTGAACTAGTGTTGACCACAACAAGAACACCGCTCGGAAGCTTGAAAATTGTGCGAAGTCAGAAACAATTCCCGCATTCATATTGGAAGCTTATGCGTTCACGTGAACTAAATGATGTCGCTGCGGACGCTGTGATATACATGTTGAGGAGAATTCAAGTTGTAAATTCTTTGCAATTAAAATTTAAAACAAGGTAGATTAAAAACTTTCGTTCCGATCGTGAAAATCCAATAAAATTAATTAGTGAACGTATACTAACAATCTGGTAATGTGCATTACTTTACTTAAATGATTTAAAACTGTATAACGTGAACACAAAACGTCCAGGATCCCACTAACTCATTCCATAAGTACTTTATAATTATCGGCCACATACCCCATCCAATAACAAGTCTCGTATAACGACCTTTCCCTCCACATAGACCATCTCTGGACTTGGGTCCGTATAGGGAAATTCCCCTTACGTATAGATTCGTGCAAATTCTACAACGCAAGTAAAGCGTTTCGAATATGATAGTAATAAATAATCTCCCGCGTTTTACTGTTATTTTAGGTTATTTTATTGGTTATTAAGGCGGCGACGAGTGTATCTTTTATAGTTGAAAATTTCATCGCGTCACTGACACAGGCAGCGCTGTGGGATCATGTACACTCGTGGCCACATAAAAGTTTCCGACCTAAGAGAACTCCGATATTTTCAACGTTAACAGTGTAGAAGGGTACCAGATGTTCGACTGCTATTTACATAAACAAGTATT